>OZ024740.1:17662184-17707184 GCA_964016885.1 Eledone cirrhosa
AATCCATGAAAGGCAGAGAAATATATTGAAGGATTAATCCAAAAGAATGAGGTGTGGAAATGTTGGAACCGTGACAGAAAGTAAGTGGAATATGCATGGTTCTGTCCGAGAGAGAGAGGACGCACCAAGCACTGATGAAGACTAGTACTATCAGCTAGAGGTGAGATATAATTAACTAATAATTAGACTTAGTATGGAGATAGATAGCTAGATAGAGAGGAAGGGAGGGAGGGATGGAGAGAGAGGGAGAGTGAGGGAGAGTGAGAGGGACAGAGAGGGAGGGAAAGGTGGCTATTGTAATAACTGTGACGATGATGATTATGATAGTGATGTTGGTGATAATAATGGTGGTGGAAGTGGTGATAATGATGATGATGTTAGTGCTGGTGTTGATGGTGATGGTGGTAGTGAAGATAGTAATGATGAATGTGGTGATGGTGGTGGTGGTGATGGTGGTGGTGGTGGTGATGGTGGTGGTGGTGATGTGTGTGTGTGCTGATGTGTGTGTGTGACAGTTAATCTGTGGTGGTGGTTAATCTGTGCTAAATAGTTTAGAGATACTGATGATGTGTGTTCAACACACACACACACATCAACACATACACCAGCACATATACACACACATCAGTACACATACACACACCCATCAGCACATACACACACATATATATTTAATTATAATTATTGATGCTCTGGACAAATGTCCACCGAGCTTTTCTACTGAAAATCACAAATATATATATCATCATCATCGTTTAATGTCTATCTTCCACGCTAGCATGGGTTTAGACGGGAGTTGTCCCATTCGAGGCAAGATTGGTCAGATGACTATGTCCTGCTCGCATAGAACTGTCTGGCAGGTTTTCTACGGCTGGATGCCCTTCCTAACACCAACCACATTTACAGTGTGGACTGCGAGGTTTTTACCGTGTTACCTACCCGACCACATTACAGCGTGGACTGTGTGGTTTTTGTTGTTGTGACACCTACACGACCCCATTTATTTAGGACTGGATGCTGTGATATATATATATATATATATATATATATATATATATATATATACACTAGCGGAGCTACCCAGCTTCGCTCAGTGTTAAAAAGCTTATTTAGAAAAGAATAATATTAACATTTTAATCGTTATTTAAAAACTTCTGTAATTTAGTTTCTATTTTTTAGATTTTAACATTTATCTTTAAATGACTGAATGACTGACGAATTTAAAGAAAATTCGTTATAAGAACATTTAATTTGTTTTACTGAAGTGCTTTTGGATACACAATGTTTTTTGTTTTTCCTTCTGGTGCGTACACGAATAAATGAGAAGGTTTACCGAGGCGTGAGCAATCCACATACAGCTGTCCATGTGAGAAGCATGGATTTTCTAAATTTAGTCCACACACTTGTAGCGATTGTCCTTGTGCTTTGTTGATAGTCATTGCAAAGGCGAGTCGCACCGGAAACTGCAAACGTTTGAAATCGAATGGCGTATCTGTTGGAATGATTGGGATGCGTGGCAAGAGTACATCTTCTCCTTTAAATTTTCCATTTAAAATTGTAGCCTCGATGATATTGTTCATCGTCTTTTTCACTGAAAGTCTGGTACCGTTGCAAAGTTGTGGTGGATTGATGTTTTGGAGAAGGATGATAGGCACGCCAATTTTCAATGTTAAAATGTGCGGTGGCATGCCTGGCAAATCAAGTGAATTCAAGAATTCAATTGGATAATTGATAATTTCGTCTTGATTCATTACAGTATCGATGGACTTATACGTTGTCGCTTCGCCTGGTATTTCGTTTTGAATGCTGAAATTAATGGCATTGACATCGTTGTTTTTGGCTGCTAATATAGCACGTACACTGAGCCACTGATGATTTTTGTAATGCTGCGCAATATTTGGGAACACTTTGTGAATCAGTTCGTCTCTGGTTGCCATGATTCTACAGAAGTTTGTTGGCAATGTGATACATTTTGTGGAATCATCGATTACCATTTTCCCATTCCCAATATCCAGCAATTGTTTTGTGAAACGTTCAGCGGATGCGTCATTTTGTAGTTGTACACGCATATTGTTTTTTAAAGTTAATTTCTGTACGTGTCGCCATAAAACTGATGATTTGAGACATGCATTAAGCTCATCAGCGGGTGTTGATCGCGGTATAACTGGTAGAGTTTGTCGAAAATCACCAGACAATAAAATGAGTGTGCCACCGAAGAGCTGTTCATTTCCTTTCAAATCTTTTAGCGTATTATTAAGCGCTTCCAATGATTTTTTGTGCGCCATAGTACATTCGTCCCATATAATGATTTTACATGATTGGAGTACTTTACCTATACCAGAATTTTTGGTAATATTGCATGTTGATGTCTCAGCGATTTGCATATTCAATGGCAATTTCAGGGCTGAATGTGCTGTTCGGCCCCCATCTAAAAGAGTTGCCGCAATTGCAGATGATGCGATTGCCAGTGCAATATTATTTTCTGATCGTATAGTTGCCAAAATAAGTGAAATGAGAAAAGTTTTGCCTGTACCACCGGGCGCATCTATAAAATACAATCCGCCGCTTTGACTTATAATTGCCTGCATAATTTGGTCATATACTATGCGTTGTTCTGGTAGCAATTTGGGAAGATTCGTTTGAACAAATGTACCCAATTCGGCGACATCAAAGTTTGTTTCTCGTTGCAAATCACGATCGAAAATGTCGTTTACAGATCGATTCGGCGCAGGCATTCCCAATTGTACCAATGTTTTGTTAACGATTGCTAAACATATGACCTCAATGGAAACCAATGCTTCATTATACACATTTTGTGTGAATTGAATATTCATATTTTGATTTGTTGCACGCAAACGATGTAGGATGTCTTCACTCATGTAGTCTTTATATTTTTCCCAAAGATCTTTTGGATTTGATGGGAAGCACGTTGTCAATATTATTGAGAATAATGTGCGTATTTGCTTTGGTCGAGCAGTATTCGATGCATCAGCGAGTGAAGTGTCCCAATGTCCATCATTTTCAAGAAGATTTAATTCTTGGCAAGCTTCACGATAAGTGGCACATACTTGACCGTTTACTGTTCTCAATTCTTGGAATGATGTCGGTCCACGTATGTGTCCAGGTCAGGAAAATAAGGACAGACGAAATGAAGATATCAAATTACAGCACTTAGTTAAGGGCTAGCTGAAAAAGAATTCCCTGTAATGGGAGTGGAAGGGAAGTAATGTGAAACAGACACTATACTAATTCTATTGAAATTATCTTTAATTAAAAAAATTTCACACTCGCTCTTTCACTCACTCTTTGTCTATACGTTGATTTCTCTTTCTCCGTTTATGGCACTCTCTCTTTGTCTATACGTTGCTCTTTCACTCTCTCTTTGTCTCTACGTTGATTTCTCTTTCTCCGTTTATAACTTTAGAGACAGTCTAATATAGGGAGTGGTTCAAAGCAGCCAGACTACTCGCTCTTTCACTCTCTGTTTGAATATACGTTGATTTCTCTTTCTCCGTTTATATCTTTGGACAAACAAACAAACATACATTCATTTTTATATATATAGATATATGGAGGCACATGGCTTAGTGGTTAGAGCATTGGGCTTGCAATCGAAAGGTTGTGAGTTCAATTATCAGACCAGGTGATGTATTGTTTCCTTGAGCAAGACACTTTATTTCACATTGCTCCAGTTTACTCAGCTGTAGAAATGAGATGGTAGGGACTGGGGTCCCTATCATTCCACTGCAAAGTGGTCGTGGAGGTGCCACGGCAAAAAAGCACCCAGCACTCACTGTAAATGAGGTTGGTGTTAGGAAGGGCATCCAGCTGTAGAAATCAAGCCAGAATCAGTTCCCGTCCCACCCTTGCAAGCAGGGAAACAGTGGACGTAAAATGATGATGATGATGATGATGATACACACACCATTACATCACAACTGACACCTGTATCTATCTAGATAATGTGACAGGTACATATCAAGCCATGCACAGATAGATACAACAGCCACATACAACACATAGACACAACACACATATATATACATACACTGTAAATGAGGTTGGTGTTAGGAAGGGCATCCAGCTGTAGAAATCAAGCCAGAATCAGTTCCCGTCCCACCCTTGCAAGCAGGGAAAAAGGGGACGTAAAATGAAATGATGATGATGATGATGATGATGACACATAGAGAGAGGGACACACACACACACATGTAAACACATATATATATATAGAGTGGGGGAGAGATATACACACACATGTAAACATATATATATATATAGAGAGAGAGAGAGGGGGGGGAGATATACACACACATGTAAACACATATATATATATAGAGAGAGAGAGAGGGAGTGGGGGAGAGATATACACACACATATAGAAAGAGAGAGGGAGAAATACACACACATGCAAACATATATATATATAGAGAGAGGGGGTGATATGCACACACACACACAAACATACACACATATATAGAGAGGGGGTGATACACACACACACATGCAAACATACACATATATATAGAGAGGGAGGGGGTGATATACACACACAGACACATGCAAACATACACAGATATATAGAGAGGGGGTGATATACACACACACATTCAAACATACACACATATATTTAAAGCTGTATACAGCTATGGTACGACCACACTTGGAATTCGCATCATCAGTCTGGAACCCTTATCTTGCTCAGAACATTGACCTCCTGGAAACTGTTCAGAGACGTGCAACCAAGCGCATACCCTCCATCAGACACCCATCATACTCTGAACGCCTTGCTTCCCTGGGCATGGATTCATTGAAGCTCCGACGTCTGGCAATGGACTTGGTGACTACCCACAAAGTTATTAACCATCTCGCCAATTGCAACCCTGACCACCTTTTTGATCTCCATGTGTCTAACACACGTGGACATGCCTACAAAATCAGAAAACAGCACAGCTCTCATGACTTTCGTAAACATTTTTTCACGCTCAGAGTTGCTGAAGCATGGAACAAACTGCCTGCGTCAGTTGTTAGCTGTCAAGACACTGTATCCTTTAAAACCCTCATGCTTCCCTAAATTCGCCAAACCTACACCTGATGTCCCCCTTCCATACACATGCACACGTGTATATCATGACTCATGCACTGTTCATTTTCCTGACGTTTGTACATTACCCTATGTACTATACGTACACTTTTTGATGAGTTGTAGTGCACCTGAGCACTGTACACAATATTTCATTATTATTATTATTATTATATATAGAGAGAGGGGGTGTGATATATACACACACAGACACATGCAAACATACACATACATATATAGAGGGGGTGATATACACACACACATGAAAAAAATACACATATATATATAGAGGAGGGGGTGATACACACACACACATGCAAACATACACATATATATATAGAGAGAGAAGGGGTGATATACACACACACACATGCAAACATACACATATATATAGAGAGAGGGGGGTGATATACACACACATAAAGACCAGAACGTACTAATAGTTTAACAAAAAAGCTGTATGGTAGATTGTTTAATTAAACTCAATCATTTATTGAACAAACATCAGCAGTGAAGTGAAAGCAACTCATTGTAGAGAACATCTATAAGATGTCGGTACCTAAACCAGGGAACATGTATATATAACAGCTAGACAGGAACCTGTATATATAACAGCTAGACAAGGACATGTATATATATATATAACAGCTAGACAGGAACATGTATATATAACAGCTAGACAGGAACATATATATGACAGATAGACAGGAACATGTATAAATAACAGATAGACAGGAACATGTATATATGACAGATTGGGGAGGAGTGGGTTCTATGTGAGACAGCATAAGTTTGGGACCATTGATTCGTGCATTCCTCTTGATAAGACAGTAAAGTGTTATGTGAAAGAGATTTAGCTGCTATTTCTCCCATGACAAGTACACAGTAGTCAATGCTTTGTATCTAAGTCCATAGCTATGTACCGGTCATATTTAGTATGGTCAACACAATGATAGTCTCTCATATCATACTGGATAGTTTTGTGACCACACTGCAGTCACCAAAACAATGACCACAACTGTCACCACCACCACCACATCTGTCATCACCAAACCTCAGTCACCACAACAATGACCACAACTGTCACCACCACCACCACTGTCATCACCAAACCTCAGTCACCACAACAATGACCACAACTGTCACCACCACCACCACATCTGTCATCACCAAACCTCAGTCACCAAAACAATGACCACAACTGTCACCACAACCACCACTGTCATCACCAAACCTCAGTCACCACAACAATGACCACAACTGTCACCACCACCACCACATCTGTCATCACCAAACCTCAGTCACCAAAACAATGACCACAACTGTCACCACCACCACCACTGTCATCACCAAACCTCAGTCACCACAACAATGACCACAACTGTCACCACCACCACCACCACCACTGTCATCACCAAACCTCAGTCACCACAACAATGACCACAACTGTCACCACCACCACCACGACTGTCATCACCAACCCTCAGTCACCACAACAATGACCACAACTGTCACCACCACCACCACCACCACTGTCATCACCAACCCTCAGTCACCACAACAATGACCACAACTGTCACCACCACCACCACCACCACCACTGTCATCACCAACCCTCAGTCACCACAACTGTCACCACCACCACCACCACCACTGTCATCACCAACCCTCAGTCACCACAACAATGACCACAACTGTCACCACCACCACCACCACCACTACTGTCATCACCAAACCTCAGTCACCACAACAATGACCACAACTGTCACCAACACCACCACGACTGTCATCACCAACCCTCAGTCACCACAACAATGACCACAACTGTCACCACCACCACCACCACTGTCATCACCAACCCTAAGATCACCACAACAATGACCACAACTGTCACCACGACCACCACCACCACTGTCATCACCAACCCTCAGTCACCACAACAATGACCACAACTGTCACCACCACCACCACCACCACTGTCATCACCAACCCTCAGTCACCACAACAATGACCACAACTGTCACCACCACCACCACCACCACTGTCATCACCAACCCTCAGTCACCACAACAATGACCACAACTGTCACCACCTCCACCACCACCACTACTGTCATCACCAAACCTCAGTCACCACAACAATGACCACAACTGTCACCACCACCACCACCACTGTCATCACCAAACCTCAGTCACCACAACAATGACCACAACTGTCACCACCACCACCACCACCACTGTCATCACCAACCCTCAGTCACCACAACAATGACCACAACTGTCACCACCACCACCACCACCACTGTCATCACCAACCCTCAGTCACCACAACAATGACCACAACTGTCACCACCACCACCACCACCACTGTCATCACCAACCCTCAGTCACCACAACAATGACCACAACTGTCACCACCACCACCACCACCACTACTGTCATCACCAAACCTCAGTCACCACAACAATGACCACAACTGTCACCACCACCACCACCACCACTACTGTCATCACCAAACCTCAGTCACCACAACGATGACCACAATTGTCACCACCACCACCACCACTGTCATCACCAACCCTCAGTCACCACAACAATGACCACAACTGTCACCACCACCACCACCAGTCATCACCAACCCTCAGTCACCACAACTGTCACCACCACCACCACCACTGTCATCACCAAACCTCAGTCCCCACAACAATGACCACAACTGTCACCACCACCACCACCACTGTCATCACCAAACCTCAGTCACCACATCAATGACCACAACTGTCACCACCACCACCACTACTGTCATCACCAAACCTCAGTCCCCACAACAATGACCACAACTGTCACCACCACCACCACCACTGTCATCACCAAACCTCAGTCACCACATCAATGACCACAACTGTCACCACCACCACCACTACTGTCATCACCAAACCTCAGTCACCACAACAATGACCACAACTGTCACCACCACCACCACTACTGTCATCACCAACCCTCAGTCACCTCAACAATGACCACAACTGTCACCACCACCACCACTACTGTCATCACCAACCCTCAGTCACCACAACTGTCACCACCACCACCACCACCACCACTGTCATCACCAAACCTCAGTCACCACAACAATGACCACAACTGTCACCACCACCACCACCACTGTCATCACCAACCCTCAGTCACCACAACAATGACCACAACTGTCACCACCACCACCACTACTGTCATCACCAAACCTCAGTCACCACAACTGTCACCACCACCACCACTACTGTCATCACCAACCCTCAGTCACCTCAACAATGACCACAACTGTCACAACTACCACCACCACTGTCATCACCAAACCTCAGTCACCACAACAATGACCACAACTGTCACCACCACCACCACCACTACTGTCATCACCAACCCTCAGTCACCACAACTGTCACCACCACCACCACCACCACTGTCATCACCAAACCTCAGTCACCACAACAATGACCACAACTGTCACCACCACCACCACTACTGTCATCACCAACCCTCAGTCACCACAACAATGACCACAACTGTCACCACCACCACCACCACTACTGTCATCACCAAACCTCAGTCACCACAACAATGACCACAACTGTCACCACCACCACCACCACCACTGTCATCACCAACCCTCAGTCACCACAACAATGACCACAACTGTCACCACCACCACCACCACTGTCATCACCAAACCTCAGTCACCACAACAATGACTACAACTGTCACCACCACCACCACTACTGTCATCACCAAACCTCAGTCACCACAATAATGACCACAACTGTCACCACCACCACCACCACTGTCATCACCAACCCTCAGTCACCACAACAATGACCACAACTGTCACCACCACCACCAACCCTCAGTCACCACAACTGTCACCACCACCACCACCACCACTGTCATCACCAAACCTCAGTCACCACAACAATGACCACAACTGTCACCACCACCACCACCACTGTCATCACCAACCCTCAGTCACCACAACTGTCACCACCACCACCACCACCACTGTCATCACCAAACCTCAGTCACCACAACAATGACCACAACTGTCACCACCACCACCACCACCACCACTGTCATCACCAACCCTCAGTCACCACAACTGTCACCACCACCACCACCACCACTGTCATCACCAAACCTCAGTCACCACAACAATGACCACAACTGTCACCACCACCACCACCACCACTCTCATCACCAAACCTCAGTCACCACAACAATGACCACAACTGTCACCACCACCACCACCACTGTCATCACCAACCCTCAGTCACCACAACAATGACCACAACTGTCACCACCACCACCACCACTGTCATCACCAAACCTCAGTCACCACAACAATAACCACAACTGTCACCACCACCACCACCACTGTCATCACCAAACCTCAGTCACCACAACTGTCACCACCACCACCACCACCACTGTCATCACCAACCCTCAGTCACCACAACAATGACCACAACTGTCACCACCACCACCACTACTGTCATCACCAAACCTCAGTCACCACAACAATGACCACAACTGTCACCACCACCACCACCACTGTCATCACCAAACCTCAGTCACCACAACAATGACCACAACTGTCACCACCACTACCACCACTGTCATCACCAAATCTCAGTCACCACAACAATGACCACAACTGTCACCACCACCACCACCACTGTCATCACCAACCCTCAGTCACCACAACAATGACCACAACTGTCACCACCACCACCACCACCACTGACATCACCAACCCTCAGTCACCACAACAATGACCACAACTGTCACCACCACCACCACCACCACCACTGTCATCACCAACCCTCAGTCACCACAACAATGACCACAACTGTCACCACCACCACCACCACCACTGTCATCACCAACCCTCAGTCACCACAACAATGACCACAACTGTCACCACCACCACCACCACCACTACTGTCATCACCAAACCTCAGTCACCACAACAATGACCACAACTGTCACCACCACCACCACGACTGTCATCACCAACCCTCAGTCACCACAACAATGACCACAGCTGTCACCACCACCACCACCACTGTCATCACCAACCCTAAGATCACCACAACAATGACCACAACTGTCACCACGACCACCACCACCACTGTCATCACCAACCCTCAGTCACCACAACAATGACCACAACTGTCACCACCACCACCACCACCACTGTCATCACCAACCCTCAGTCACCACAACAATGACCACAACTGTCACCACCACCACCACCACCACTGTCATCACCAACCCTCAGTCACCACAACAATGACCACAACTGTCACCACCACCACCACCACCACTACTGTCATCACCAAACCTCAGTCACCACAACAATGACCACAACTGTCACCACCACCACCACCACTGTCATCACCAAACCTCAGTCACCACAACAATGACCACAACTGTCACCACCACCACCACCACCACTGTCATCACCAACCCTCAGTCACCACAACAATGACCACAACTGTCACCACCACCACCACCACGACTGTCATCACCAACCCTCAGTCACCACAACAATGACCACAACTGTCACCACCACCACCACCACCACTGTCATCACCAACCCTCAGTCACCACAACAATGACCACAACTGTCACCACCACCACCACCACCACTACTGTCATCACCAAACCTCAGTCACCACAACAATGACCACAACTGTCACCACCACCACCACCACCACTACTGTCATCACCAAACCTCAGTCACCACAACGATGACCACAATTGTCACCACCACCACCACCACTGTCATCACCAACCCTCAGTCACCACAACAATGACCACAACTGTCACCACCACCACCACCACTGTCATCACCAAACCTCAGTCCCCACAACAATGACCACAACTGTCACCATCACCACCACCACTGTCATCACCAAACCTCAGTCACCACATCAATGACCACAACTGTCACCACCACCACCACTACTGTCATCACCAAACCTCAGTCCCCACAACAATGACCACAACTGTCACCACCACCACTGTCATCACCAAACCTCAGTCACCACATCAATGACCACAACTGTCACCACCACCACCACTACTGTCATCACCAAACCTCAGTCACCACAACAATGACCACAACTGTCACCACCACCACCACTACTGTCATCACCAACCCTCAGTCACCTCAACAATGACCACAACTGTCACCACCACCACCACTACTGTCATCACCAACCCTCAGTCACCACAACTGTCACCACCACCACCACCACCACTGTCATCACCAAACCTCAGTCACCACAACAATGACCACAACTGTCACCACCACCACCGTCATCACCAACCCTCAGTCACCACAACAATGACCACAACTGTCACCACCACCACCACTACTGTCATCACCAAACCTCAGTCACCACAACTGTCACCACCACCACCACTACTGTCATCACCAACCCTCAGTCACCTCAACAATGACCACAACTGTCACAACTACCACCACCACTGTCATCACCAAACCTCAGTCACCACAACAATGACCACAACTGTCACCACCACCACCACCACTACTGTCATCACCAACCCTCAGTCACCACAACAATGACCACAACTGTCACCACCACCACCACCACTACTGTCATCACCAAACCTCAGTCACCACAACAATGACCACAACTGTCACCACCACCACCACCACTGTCATCACCAACCCTCAGTCACCACAACAATGACCACAACTGTCACCACCACCACCACCACTGTCATCACCAAACCTCAGTCACCACAACAATGACTACAACTGTCACCACCACCACCACTACTGTCATCACCAAACCTCAGTCACCACAACAATGACCACAACTGTCACCACCACTGTCATCACCAACCCTCAGTCACCACAACTGTCACCACCACCACCACCACTGTCACCACCAACCCTCAGTCACCACAACTGTCACCACCACCACCACCACCACTGTCATCACCAAACCTCAGTCACCACAACAATGACCACAACTGTCACCACCACCACCACCACTGTCATCACCAACCCTCAGTCACCACAACAATGACCACAACTGTCACCACCACCACCACCACCACTGTCATCACCAAACCTCAGTCACCACAACAATGACCAGAACTGTCACCACGACCACCACCACCACCACTGTCATCACCAACCCTCAGTCACCACAACAATGACCACAACTGTCACCACCACCACCACCACCACTGTCATCACCAAACCTCAGTCACCACAACAATGACCACAACTGTCACCACCACCACCACCACCACTCTCATCACCAAACCTCAGTCACCACAACAATGACCACAACTGTCACCACCACCACCACCACTGTCATCACCAACCCTCAGTCACCACAACAATGACCACAACTGTCACCACCACCACCACCACCACTGTCATCACCAAACCTCAGTCACCACAACAATAACCACAACTGTCACCACCACCACCACCACTGTCATCACCAAACCTCAGTCACCACAACTGTCACCACCACCACCACCACCACTGTCATCACCAACCCTCAGTCACCACAACAATGACCACAACTGTCACCACCACCACCACTACTGTCATCACCAAACCTCAGTCACCACAACAATGACCACAACTGTCACCACCACCACCACCACTGTCATCACCAAACCTCAGTCACCACAACAATGACCACAACTGTCACCACCACTACCACCACTGTCATCACCAAACCTCAGTCACCACAACAATGACCACAACTGTCACCACCACCACCACCACTGTCATCACCAACCCTCAGTCACCACAACTGTCACCACCACCACCACCACCACTGACATCACCAAACCTCAGTCACCACAACAATGACCACAACTGTCACCACCACCACCACCACTGTCATCACCAACCCTCAGTCACCACAACAATGACCACAACTGTCACCACCACCACCACCACTGTCATCACCAAACCTCAGTCACCACAACAATGACCACAACTGTCACCACCACCACCACCACCACTACTGTCATCACCAAACCTCAGTCACCACAACAATGACCACAACTGTCACCACCACCACCACCACCACTGTCATCACCAAACCTCAGTAACTCAACAATGACCACAACTGTCACCACCACCACCACCACCACTGTCATCACCAAACCTCAGTCACCACAACAACGACCACAACTGTCACCACCACCACCACCACCACAACTGTCACCACCACCACCACTGTCATCACCAAACCTCAGTCACCACAACAATGACCACAACTGTCACCACCACCACCACCACTACTGTTATCACCAAACCTCAGTCACCACAACAATGACCACAACTGTCACCACCACCACCACCACTACCGTTATCACCAAACCTCAGTCACCTCAACAATGACCACAACTGTCACCACCACCACCACCACTGTCATCACCAAACCTCAGTCACCACAACAATGACCACAACTGTCACAACCACCACCACCACTGTCATCACCAAACCTCAGTCACCACAACAATGACCACAACTGTCACCACCACCACCACCACTGTCATCACCAACCCTCAGTCACCACAACAATGACCACAACTGTCACCAGCACCACCACCACCACTGTCATCACCAAACCTCTATCACCTCAACAATGACCACAACTGTCACCACCACCACCACCACTACTGTTATCACCAAACCTCAGTCACCACAACAATGACCACAACTGTCACCATCACCACCACCACTACCGTTATCACCAAACCTCAGTCACCTCAACAATGACCACAACTGTCACCACCACCACCACCACTGTCATCACCAAACCTCAGTCACCACAACAATGACCACAACTGTCACCACCACTACCACTGTCATCACCAACCCTCAGTCACCACAACAATGACCACAACTGTCACCACAACCACCACCACTGTCATCACCAACCCTCAGTCACCACAACAATGACCACAACTGTCACCAACACCACCACCACCACTGTCATCACCAACCCTCAGTCACCACAACTGTCACCACCACCACCACCACTGTCATCACCAACCCTCAGTCACCACAACAATGACCACAACTGTCACCACCACCACCACTGTCATCACCAAACCTCAGTCACCACAACAATGACCACAACTGTCACCACCACCACCACCACCACTGTCATCACCAACCCTCAGTCACCACAACAATGACCACAACTGTCACCACAACCACCACCACTGTCATCTCCAAACCTCAGTCACCACAACAACGACCACAACTGTCACAACCACCACCACCACTGTCATCACCAAACCTCAGTCACCACAACAATGACCACAACTGTCACCACCACCACCACCACTGTCATCACCAAACCTCAGTCACCACAACAATGACCACAACTGTCACCACCACCACCACCACTGTCATCACCAAACCTCAGTCACCACAACAATGACCACAACTGTCACCACCACCACCACCACAACTGTCATCACCAAACCTCAGTCACCACAACAATGACCACAACTGTCACCACAACCACCACCACTGTCATCTCCAAACCTCAGTCACCACAACAACGACCACAACTGTCACCACCACCACCACCACTGTCATCACCAACCCTCAGTCACCACAACAATGAACACAACTGTCACCACCACCAGTCATCACCAACCCTCAGTCACCACAACAATGACCACAACTGTCACCACCACCACCATCACCACTGTCATCACCAAACCTCAGTCACCACAACAATGACCACAACTGTCACCACCACCACCACTGTCATCACCAACCCTCAGTCACCACAACAACGACCACAACTGTCACCACCACCACCACCACCACTGTCATCACCAAACCTCAGTCACCACAACAATGAACACAACTGTCACCACCACCACCACCACCACCACTGTCATCACCAACCCTCAGTCACCACAACAATGACCACAACTGTCACCACCACCACCATCACCAAACCTCAGTCACCACAACAATGACCACAACTGTCACCACCACCACCACTACTGTCATCACCAAACCTCAGTTACCACAACAATGACCACAACTGTCACCACCACCACCACCACCACTGTCATCACCAAACCTCAGTCACCACAACAATGACCACAACTGTCACCACCACCACCACTACTGTCATCACCAAACCTCAGTTACCACAACAATGACCACAACTGTCACCACCACCACCACCACCACTGTCATCACCAAACCTCAGTTACCACAACAATGACCACAACTGTCACCACCACCACCACCACCACTGTCATCACCAAACCTCAGTCACCACAACAATGACCACAACTGTCACCACCACCACCACTACTGTCATCACCAAACCTCAGTTACCACAACAATGACCACAACTGTCACCACCACCACCACTGTCATCACCAACCCTCAGTCACCACAACAATGACCACAACTGTCACCACCACCACCACCACTACTGTTATCACCAAACCTCAGTCACCACAACAATGACCACAACTGTCACCACCACCACCACTACCGTTATCACCAAACCTCAGTCACCTCAACAATGACCACAACTGTCACCACCACCACCACCACTGTCATCACCAAACCTCAGTCACCACAACAATGACCACAACTGTCACAACCACCACCACCACTGTCATCACCAAACCTCAGTCACCACAACAATGACCACAACTGTCACCACCACCACCACCACTGTCATCACCAACCCTCAGTCACCACAACAATGACCACAACTGTCACCACAACCACCACCACTGTCATCACCAACCCTCAGTCACCACAACAATGACCACAACTGTCACCACCACCACCACCACTGTCATCACCAACCCTCAGTCACCACAACTGTCACCACCACCACCACCACTGTCATCACCAACCCTCAGTCAGCACAACAATGACCACAACTGTCAACACCACCACCACCACTGTCATCACCAAACCTCAGTCACCACAACAATGACCACAACTGTCACCACCACCACCACTACTGTCATCACCAAACCTCAGTCACCACAACAACGACCACAACTGTCACCACCACCACTGTCATCACCAACCCTCAGTCACCACAACAACGACCACAACTGTCACCACCACCACCACCACTGTCATCACCAAACCTCAGTCACCACAACAATGAACACAACTGTCACCACCACCACCACCACTGTCATCACCAACCCTCAGTCACCACAACAATGAACACAACTGTCACCACCACCAGTCATCACCAACCCTCAGTCACCACAACAATGACCACAACTGTCACCACCACCACCATCACCACTGTCATCACCAAACCTCAGTCACCACAACAATGACCACAACTGTCACCACCACCACCACTACTGTCATCACCAAACCTCAGTTACCACAACAATGACCACAACTGTCACCACCACCACCACCACCACCACCACTGTCATCACCAACCCTCAGTCACCACAACAACGACCACAACTGTCACCACCACCACCACCACTGTCATCACCAAACCTCAGTCACCACAACAATGAACACAACTGTCACCACCACCACCACCACTGTCATCACCAACCCTCAGTCACCACAACAATGAACACAACTGTCACCACCACCACCACCACTGTCATCACCAACCCTCAGTCACCACAACAATGACCACAACTGTCACCACCACCACCATCACCACTGTCATCACCAAACCTCAGTCACCACAACAATGACCACAACTGTCACCACCACCACCACTACTGTCATCACCAAACCTCAGTTACCACAACAATGACCACAACTGTGACCACCACCACCACTGTCATCACCAACCCTCAGTCACCACAACAACGACCACAACTGTCACCACCACCACCACCACTGTCATCACCAAACCTCAGTCACCACAACAATGAACACAACTGTCACCACCACCACCACCACTGTCATCACCAACCCTCAGTCACCACAACAATGAACACAACTGTCACCACCACCAGTCATCACCAACCCTCAGTCACCACAACTGTCACCACCACCACCATCACCACTGTCATCACCAAACCTCAGTCACCACAACAATGACCACAACTGTCACCACCACCACCACTACTGTCATCACCAAACCTCAGTTACCACAACAATGACCACAACTGTCACCACCACCACCACCACCACCATTGTCATCACCAACCCTCAGTCACCACAACAACGACCACAACTGTCACCACCACCACCACCACTGTCATCACCAAACCTCAGTCACCACAACAATGACCACAACTGTCACCACCACCACCACCACCACTGTCATCACCAAACCTCAGTCACCACAACAATGACCACAACTGTCACCACCACCACCACCACCAGTCATCACCAACCCTCAGTCACCACAACAATGACCACAACTGTCACCACCACCACCACAACTGTCATCACCAAACCTCAGTCACCACAACAATGACCACAACTGTCACGACCACCACCACCACTGTCATCACCAAACCTCAGTCACCACAACTGTCGCCACCACCACCACCACTGTCATCACCAAACCTCAGTCACCACAACAATAACCACAACTGTCACCACCACCACCACCACTGTCATCACCAAACCTCAGTCACCACAACAATGACCACAACTGTCACCACCACCACCACTGTCATCACCAAACCTCAGTCACCACAACAATGACCACAACTGTCACCAGCACCACCACCACCACCACTGTCATCACCAAACCTCAGTCACCACAACAATGACCACAACTGTCACCACCACCACCACTACTGTCATCACCAAACCTCAGTTACCACAACAATGACCACAACTGTCACCACCACCACCACCACCACTGTCATCACCAACCCTCAGTCACCACAACAATGACCACAACTGTCACCACCACCACCACCACTACTGTCATCACCAAACCTCAGTCACCACAACAATGACCACAACTGTCACCACCACCACCACCACTGTCATCACCAACCCTCAGTCACCACAACAATGACCACAACTGTCACCACCACCACCACCACTGTCATCACCAACCGTCAGTCACCACAACAATGACCACAGCTGTCACCACCACCACCACTACTGTCATCACCAAACCTCAGTCACCACAACAATGACCACAACTGTCACCACCGCCACCACTGTCATCACCAAACCTCAGTCACCACAACAATGACCACAACTGTCACCACCACCACCACCACTGTCATCACCAAACCTCAGTCACCACAACTGTCACCACCACCACCACCACTGTCATCACCAAACCTCTGTCACCTCAACAATGACCACAACTGTCACCACCACCACCACCACTACTGTTATCACCAAACCTCAGTCACCACAACAATGACCACAACTGTCACCACCACCACCACTACTGTTATCACCAAACCTCAGTCACCACAACAATGACCACAACTGTCACCACCACTACCGTTATCACCAAACCTCAGTCACCTCAACAATGACCACAACTGTCACCACCACCACCACCACTGTCATCACCAAACCTCAGTCACCACAACAATGACCACAACTGTCACAACCACCACCACCACTGTCATCACCAAACCTCAGTCACCACAACAATGACCACAACTGTCACCACCACCACCACCACTACTGTTATCACCAAACCTCAGTCACCACAACAATGACCACAACTGTCACCACCACCACCACGACCGTTATCACCAAACCTCAGTCACCTCAACAATGACCACAACTGTCACCACCACCACCACCACTGTCATCACAACAATGACCACAACTGTCATCACCAAACCTCAGTCACCACAACAATGACCACAACTGTCACCACCACCACCACCACCACCACTGTCATCACCAACCCTCAGTCACCACAACAACGACCACAACTGTCACCACCACCACCACCACTGTCATCACCAAACCTCAGTCACCAAAACAATGAACACAACTGTCACCACCACCACCACCACTGTCATCACCAACCCTCAGTCACCACAACAATGAACACAACTGTCACCACCACCAGTCATCACCAACCCTCAGTCACCACAACAATGACCACAACTGTCACCACCACCACCACTGTCATCACCAAACCTCAGTCACCACAACAATGACCACAACTGTCACCACCACCACCACTACTGTCATCACCAAACCTCAGTTACCACAACAATGACCACAACTGTCACCACCACCACCACCACCACCACTGTCATCACCAACCCTCAGTCACCACAACAACGACCACAACTGTCACCACCACCACCACCACTGTCATCACCAAACCTCAGTCACCACAACAATGAACACAACTGTCACCACCACCACCACCACTGTCATCACCAACCCTCAGTCACCACAACAATGAACACAACTGTCACCACCACCAGTCATCACCAACCCTCAGTCACCACAACAATGACCACAACTGTCACCACCACCACCATCACCACTGTCATCACCAAACCTCAGTCACCACAACAATGACCACAACTGTCACCACCACCACCACTACTGTCATCACCAAACCTCAGTTACCACAACAATGACCACAACTGTGACCACCACCACCACTGTCATCACCAACCCTCAGTCACCACAACAACGACCACAACTGTCACCACCACCACCACCACTGTCATCACCAAACCTCAGTCACCACAACAATGAACACAACTGTCACCACCACCACCACCACTGTCATCACCAACCCTCAGTCACCACAACAATGAACACAACTGTCACCACCACCAGTCATCACCAAACCTCAGTCACCACAACAATGACCACAACTGTCACCACCACCACCACTACTGTCATCACCAAACCTCAGTTACCACAACAATGACCACAACTGTCACCACCACCACCACCACCACCACCATTGTCATCACCAACCCTCAGTCACCACAACAACGACCACAACTGTCACCACCACCACCACCACTGTCATCACCAAACCTGTCACCACAACAATGACCACAACTGTCACCACCACCACCACCACCACTGTCATCACCAAACCTCAGTCACCACAACAATGACCACAACTGTCACCACCACCACCACCACCAGTCATCACCAACCCTCAGTCACCACAACAATGACCACCACTGTCACCACCACCACCACAACTGTCATCACCAAACCTCAGTCACCACAACAATGACCACAACTGTCACGACCACCACCACCACTGTCATCACCAAACCTCAGTCACCACAACAATGACCACAACTGTCGCCACCACCACCACCACTGTCATCAACTAACCTCAGTCACCACAACAATAACCACATATGTCACCACCACCACCACCACTGTCATCACCAAACCTCAGTCACCACAACAATGACCACAACTGTCACCACTACCACCACTGTCATCACCAAACCTCAGTCACCACAACAATGACCACAACTGTCACCAGCACCACCACCACCACCACTGTCATCACCAAACCTCAGTCACCACAACAATGACCACAACTGTCACCACCACCACCACTACTGTCATCACCAAACCTCAGTTACCACAACAATGACCACAACTGTCACCACCACCACCACCACCACTGTCATCACCAACCCTCAGTCACCACAACAATGACCACAACTGTCACCACCACCACCACCACTACTGTCATCACCAAACCTCAGTCACCACAACAATGACCACAACTGTCACCACCACCACCACCACTGTCATCACCAACCCTCAGTCACCACAACAATGACCACAACTGTCACCACCACCACCACCACCACCACTGTCATCACCAACCGTCAGTCACCACAACAATGACCACAACTGTCACCACCACCACCACTACTGTCATCACCAAACCTCAGTCACCACAACAATGACCACAACTGTCACCACCACCACCACTGTCATCACCAAACCTCAGTCACCACAACAATGACCACAACTGTCACCACCACCACCACCACTGTCATCACCAAACCTCAGTCACCACAACTGTCACCACCACCACCACCACTGTCATCACCAAACCTCAGTCACTACAACAATGACCACAACTGTCACCACCACCACCACCACCACTGTCATCACCAAACCTCAGTCACCACAACAATGACCACAACTGTCACCACCACCACCACCACTGTCATCACCAACCCTCAGTCACCACAACAATGACCACAACTGTCACCACCACCACCACCACTGTCATCACCAACCCTCAGTCACCACAACAATGACCACAACTGTCACCACCACCACCACCACCACTGTCATCACCAAACCTCAGTCACCACAACAATGACCACAACTGTCGCCACCACCACCACCACTGTCATCACCAAACCTCAGTCACCACAACAATGACCACAACTGTCGCCACCACCACCACCACCACCACTGTCATCACCAAACCTCAGTCACCACAACAATGACCACAACTGTCACCACCACCACCACCACTGTCATCACCAAACCTGTCACCACAACAATGACCACAACTGTCACCACCACCACCACCACTGTCATCACCAACCCTCAGTCACCACAACAATGACCACAACTGTCACCACCACCACCACCACCACCACTGTCATCACCAAACCTCAGTCACCACAACAATGACCACAACTGTCACCACCACCACCACCACCAACACTGTCATCACCAACCCACCAGTCACCACAACAATGACCACAACTGTCACCACCACCACCACCACTGTCATCACCAACCCTCAGTCACCACAACAATGACCACAACTGTCACCACCACCACCACTGTCATCACCAAACCTCAGTCACCACAACAATGACCACAACTGTCGCCACCACCACCACCACTGTCATCACCAAACCTCAGTCACCACAACAACGACCACAACTGTCACCACCACCACCACCACTGTCATCACCAAACCTCAGTCACCACAACAATGACCACAACTGTCACCACCACCACCACCACCACCACTGTCATCACCAACCCTCAGTCACCACAACAATGACCACAACTGTCACCACCACCACCACCACTGTCATCACCAACCCTCAGTCACCACAACAATGACCACAACTGTCACCACCACCACCACTGTCATCACCAAACCTCAGTCACCACAACAATGACCACAACTGTCGCCACCACCACCACCACTGTCATCACCAAACCTCTGTCACCACAACAATGACCACAACTGTCACCACCACCACCACCACTGTCATCACCAACCCTCAGTCACCACAACAATGACCACAAATGTCGCCACCACCACCACCACCACTGTCATCACCAACCCTCAGTCACCACAACTGTCACCACCACCACCACCACTGTCATCACCAACCCTCAGTCGCCACAACAATGACCACAACTGTCGCCACCACCACCACCACTGTCATCACCAAACCTCAGTCACCTCAACAATGACCACAACTGTCACCACCACCCCCACCACCACTGTCATCACCAACCCTCAGTCGCCACAACAATGACCTCAACTGTCGCCACCACCACCACCACTGTCATCACCAACCCTCAGTCACCACAACAATGACCACAACTGTCACCACCACCACCACCACTGTCATCACCAAGCCTCAGTCGCCACAACAATGACCACAACTGTCGCCACCACCACCACCACTGTCATCACCAACCCTCAGTCACCACAACAATGATCACAACTGTCACCACCACCACCACCACTGTCATCACCAACCCTCAGTCGCCACAACAATGACCAGAACTGTCGCCTCCACCACCACCACTGTCATCACCAAACCTCAGTCACCACAACAATGACCACAACTGTCGCCACCACCACCACCACTGTCATCACCAAACCTCAGTCACCACAACAATGACCACAACTGTCGCCACCACCACCACCACTGTCATCACCAAACCTCAGTCACCTCAACAATGACCACAACTGTCGCCACCATCACCACCACTGTCATCACCAAACCTCAGTCACCTCAACAATGACCACAACTGTCACCACCACCACCACCACTGTCATCACCAACCCTCAGTCACCACAACAATGACCACAACTGTCACCACCACCACCACCACCACTGTCATCACCAAACCTCAGTCCCCACAACAATGACCACAACTGTCACCACCACCACCACCACCACTACTGTCATCACCAAACCTCAGTCACCACAACAATGACCACAACTGTCACCACCACCACCACCACTGTCATCACCAAACCTCAGTCCCCACAACAATGACCACAACTGTCACCACCACCACCACCACTGTCATCACCAAACCTCAGTCCCCACAACAATGACCACAACTGTCAACACCACCACCACCACTGTCGTCACCAAACCTCAGTCCCCACAACAATGACCACAACTGTCACCACCACCACCACTGTCATCACCAAACCTCAGTCACCACAACAATGACCACAACTGTCGCCACCACCAGCACAGTCATCACCAAACCTCAGTCACCACAACAATGACCACAACTGTCACCACCACCACCACCACTGTCATCACCAAACCTCAGTCGCCACAACAATGACCACAACTGTCACCACCACCACCACTGTCATCACCAAACCTCAGTCACCACAACAATGACCACAACTGTCACCACCACCACCACCACCACTGTCATCACCAAACCTCAGTCACCTCAACAATGACCACAACTGTCACCACCACCACCACTGTCATCACCAAACCTCAGTCACCACAACAATGACCACAACTGTCACCACCACCACCACTGTCATCACCAAACCTCAGTCGCCACAACAATGACCACAACTGTCACCACCACCACCACTGTCATCACCAAACCTCAGTCACCACAACAATGACCACAACTGTCGCCACCACCACCACCACTGTCATCACCAAACCTCAGTCGCCACAACAATGACCACAACTGTCACCACCACCACCACTGTCATCACCAAACCTCAGTCACCACAACATTGACCACAACTGTCGCCACCACCACCACCACTGTCATCACCAAACCTCAGTCACCACAACAATGACCACAACTGTCACCACCACCACCACCACTGTCATCACCAAACCTCAGTCACCACAACAATGACCACAACTGTCACCACCACCACCACCACCACCACTGTCATCACCAACCCTCAGTCACCACAACAATGACCACAACTGTCACCACCACCACCACCACTGTCATCACCAACCCTCAGTCACCACAACAATGACCACAACTGTCACCACCACCACCACTGTCATCACCAAACCTCAGTCACCACAACAATGACCACAACTGTCGCCACCACCACCACCACTGTCATCACCAAACCTCAGTCACCACAACAATGACCACAACTGTCACCACCACCACCACCACTGTCATCACCAACCCTCAGTCACCACAACAATGACCACAAATGTCGCCACCACCACCACCACCACTGTCATCACCAACCCTCAGTCACCACAACTGTCACCACCACCACCACCACTGTCATCACCAACCCTCAGTCGCCACAACAATGACCACAACTGTCGCCACCACCACCACCACTGTCATCACCAAACCTCAGTCACCTCAACAATGACCACAACTGTCACCACCACCACCACCACCACTGTCATCACCAACCCTCAGTCGCCACAACAATGACCTCAACTGTCGCCACCACCACCACCACTGTCATCACCAACCCTCAGTCACCACAACAATGACCACAACTGTCACCACCACCACCACCACTGTCATCACCAACCCTCAGTCGCCACAACAATGACCACAACTGTCGCCACCACCACCACCACTGTCATCACCAACCCTCAGTCACCACAACAATGATCACAACTGTCACCACCACCACCACCACTGTCATCACCAACCCTCAGTCGCCACAACAATGACCACAACTGTCGCCTCCACCACCACCACTGTCATCACCAAACCTCAGTCACCACAACAATGACCACAACTGTCGCCACCACCACCACCACTGTCATCACCAAACCTCAGTCACCACAACAATGACCACAACTGTCGCCACCACCACCACCACTGTCATCACCAAACCTCAGTCACCTCAACAATGACCACAACTGTCACCACCACCACCACCACTGTCATCACCAACCCTCAGTCACCACAACAATGACCACAACTGTCACCACCACCACCACCACCACTGTCATCACCAAACCTCAGTCCCCACAACAATGACCACAACTGTCACCACCACCACCACCACCACTACTGTCATCACCAAACCTCAGTCACCACAACAATGACCACAACTGTCACCACCACCACCACCACTGTCATCACCAAACCTCAGTCCCCACAACAATGACCACAACTGTCACCACCACCACCACCACTGTCATCACCAAACCTCAGTCCCCACAACAATGACCACAACTGTCAACACCACCACCACCACTGTCGTCACCAAACCTCAGTCCCCACAACAATGACCACAACTGTCACCACCACCACCACTGTCATCACCAAACCTCAGTCCCCACAACAATGACCACAACTGTCGCCACCACCAGCACTGTCATCACCAAACCTCAGTCACCACAACAATGACCACAACTGTCACCACCACCACCACCACTGTCATCACCAAACCTCAGTCGCCACAACAATGACCACAACTGTCACCACCACCACCACTGTCATCACCAAACCTCAGTCACCACAACAATGACCACAACTGTCACCACCACCACCACCACCACCACTGTCATCACCAAACCTCAGTCACCTCAACAATGACCACAACTGTCACCACCACCACCACTGTCATCACCAAACCTCAGTCACCACAACAATGACCACAACTGTCACCACCACCACCACTGTCATCACCAAACCTCAGTCGCCACAACAATGACCACAACTGTCACCACCACCACCACTGTCATCACCAAACCTCAGTCACCACAACAATGACCACAACTGTCGCCACCACCACCACCACTGTCATCACCAAACCTCAGTCGCCACAACAATGACCACAACTGTCACCACCACCACCACTGTCATCACCAAACCTCAGTCACCACAACAATGACCACAACTGTCGCCACCACCACCACCACTGTCATCACCAAACCTCAGTCACCACAACAATGACCACAACTGTCACCACCACCACCACCACTGTCATCACCAAACCTCAGTCACCACAACAATGACCACAACTGTCACCACCACCACCACCACCACCACTGTCATCACCAACCCTCAGTCACCACAACAATGACCACAACTGTCACCACCACGACCACCACTGTCATCACCAACCCTCAGTCACCACAACAATGACCACAACTGTCACCACCACCACCACTGTCATCACCAAACCTCAGTCACCACAACAATGACCACAACTGTCGCCACCACCACCACCACTGTCATCACCAAACCTCAGTCACCACAACAATGACCACAACTGTCACCACCACCACCACCACTGTCATCACCAACCCTCAGTCACCACAACAATGACCACAACTGTCGCCACCACCACCACCACCACTGTCATCACCAACCCTCAGTCACCACAACAATGACCACAACTGTCACCACCACCACCACCACTGTCATCACCAACCCTCAGTCGCCACAACAATGACCACAACTGTCGCCACCACCACCACCACTGTCATCACCAACCCTCAGTCACCACAACAATGACCACAACTGTCACCACCACCACCACCACTGTCATCACCAACCCTCAGTCGCCACAACAATGACCACAACTGTCGCCTCCACCACCACCACTGTCATCACCAAACCTCAGTCACCACAACAATGACCACAACTGTCGCCACCACCACCACCACTGTCATCACCAAACCTCAGTCACCTCAACAATGACCACAACTGTCACCACCACCACCACCACTGTCATCACCAACCCTCAGTCACCACAACAATGACCACAACTGTCACCACCACCACCACCACCACCACCACTGTCATCACCAAACCTCAGTCCCCACAACAATGACCACAACTGTCACCACCACCACCACTGTCATCACCAACCCTCAGTCACCACAACAATGACCACAACTGTCACCACCACCACCACTACTGTCATCACCAAACCTCAGTCACCACAACAATGACCACAACTGTCACCACCACCACCACCACCACTACTGTCATCACCAAACCTCAGTCACCACAACAATGACCACAACTGTCACCACCACCACCACTGTCATCACCAAACCTCAGTCACCACAACAATGACCACAACTGTCACCAGCACCACCACCACCACCACTGTCATCACCAAACCTCAGTCACCACAACAATGACCACAACTGTCACCACCACCACCACTACTGTCATCACCAAACCTCAGTTACCACAACAATGACCACAACTGTCACCACCACCACCACCACCACTGTCATCACCAACCCTCAGTCACCACAACAATGACCACAACTGTCACCACCACCACCACCACTACTGTCATCACCAAACCTCAGTGACCACAACAATGACCACAACTGTCACCACCACCACCACCACTGTCATCACCAACCCTCAGTCACCACAACAATGACCACAACTGTCACCACCACCACCACCACCACCACTGTCATCACCAACCGTCAGTCACCACAACAATGACCACAGCTGTCACCACCACCACCACTACTGTCATCACCAAACCTCAGTCACCACAACAATGACCACAACTGTCACCACCACCACCACTGTCATCACCAAACCTCAGTCCCCACAACAATGACCACAACTGTCACCACCACCACCACTGTCATCACCAAACCTCAGTCACCACAACATTGACCACAACTGTCGCCACCACCAGCACTGTCATCACCAAACCTCAGTCACCACAACAATGACCACAACTGTCACCACCACCACCACCACTGTCATCACCAAAACTCAGTCGCCACAACAATGACCACAACTGTCACCACCACCACCACTGTCATCACCAAACCTCAGTCACCACAACAATGACCACAACTGTCACCACCACCACCACCACCACTGTCATCACCAAACCTCAGTCACCTCAACAATGACCACAACTGTCACCACCACCACCACTGTCATCACCAAACCTCAGTCACCACAACAATGACCACAACTGTCACCACCACCACCACTGTCATCACCAAACCTCAGTCGCCACAACAATGACCACAACTGTCACCACCACCACCACTGTCATCACCAAACCTCAGTCACCACAACAATGACCACAACTGTCGCCACCACCACCACCACTGTCATCACCAAACCTCAGTCGCCACAACAATGACCACAACTGTCACCACCACCACCACTGTCATCACTAAACCTCAGTCACCACAACAATGACCACAACTGTCGCCACCACCACCACCACTGTCATCACCAAACCTCAGTCACCTCAACAATGACCACAACTGTCACCACCACCACCACCACTGTCATCACCAACCCTCAGTCACCACAACAATGACCACAACTGTCACCACCACCACCACCACCACTGTCATCACCAAACCTCAGTCCCCACAACAATGACCACAACTGTCACCACCACCACCACCACCACTGTCATCACCAACCCTCAGTCACCACAACAATGACCACAACTGTCACCACCACCACCACTACTGTCATCACCAAACCTCAGTCACCACAACAATGACCACAACTGTCACCACCACCACCACCACCACTACTGTCATCACCAAACCTCAGTCACCACAACAATGACCACAACTGTCACCACCACCACCACTACAGTCATCACCAAACCTCAGTCACCACAACAATGACCACAACTGTCACCACCACCACCACCACCACTACTGTCATCACCAAACCTCAGTCACCACAACAATGACCACAACTGTCACCACCACCACCACCACTGTCATCACCAAACCTCAGTCACCACAACTGTCACCACCACCACCACTGTCATCACCAAACCTCAGTCACCACAACAATGACCACAACTGTCACCACCACCACCACCACCACTGTCATCACCAAACCTCAGTCGCCACAACAATGACCACAACTGTCACCACCACCACCACTGTCATCACCAAACCTCAGTCACCACAACAATGACCACAACTGTCACCACCACCACCACCACTGTCATCACCAAACCTCAGTCGCCACAACAATGACCACAACTGTCACCACCACCACCACCACTGTCATCACCAAACCTCAGTCACCTCAACAATGACCACAACTGTCACCACCACCACCACCACCACTACTGTCATCACCAAACCTCAGTCACCACAACAATGACCACAACTGTCACCACCACCACCACCACCACCACTGTCGTCACCAAACCTCAGTCCCCACAACAATGACCACAACTGTCACCACCACCACCACTGTCATCACCAAACCTCAGTCACCACAACAATGACCACAACTGTCGCCACCACCAGCACTGTCATCACCAAACCTCAGTCACCACAACAATGACCACAACTGTCACCACCACCACCACCACTGTCATCACCAAACCTCAGTCGCCACAACAATGACCACAACTGTCACCACCGCCACCACTGTCATCACCAAACCTCAGTCACCACAACAATGACCACAACTGTCACCACCACCACCACCACCACTGTCATCACCAAACCTCAGTCACCTCAACAATGACCACAACTGTCACCACCACCACCACTGTCATCACCAAACCTCAGTCACCACAACAATGACCACAACTGTCACCACCACCACCACTGTCATCACCAAACCTCAGTCGCCACAACAATGACCACAACTGTCACCACCACCACCACTGTCATCACCAAACCTCAGTCACCACAACAATGACCACAACTGTCACCACCACCACCACCACTGTCATCACCAAACCTCAGTCACCACAACAATGACCACAACTGTCACCACCACCACCACCACCACCACCACTGTCATCACCAACCCTCAGTCACCACAACAATGACCACAACTGTCACCACCACCACCACCACTGTCATCACCAACCCTCAGTCACCACAACAATGACCACAACTGTCACCACCACCACCACTGTCATCACCAAACCTCAGTCACCACAACAATGACCACAACTGTCGCCACCACCACCACCACTGTCATCACCAAACCTCAGTCACCACAACAATGACCACAACTGTCACCACCACCACCACCACTGTCATCACCAACCCTCAGTCACCACAACAATGACGACAAATGTCGCCACCACCACCACCACCACTGTCATCACCAACCCTCAGTCACCACAACTGTCACCACCACCACCACCACTGTCATCACCAACCCTCAGTCGCCACAACAATGACCACAACTGTCGCCACCACCACCACCACTGTCATCACCAAACCTCAGTCACCTCAACAATGACCACAACTGTCACCACCACCACCACCACCACTGTCATCACCAACCCTCAGTCGCCACAACAATGACCTCAACTGTCGCCACCACCACCACCACTGTCATCACCAACCCTCAGTCGCCACAACAATGACCACAACTGTCGCCTCCACCACCACCACTGTCATCACCAAACCTCAGTCACCACAACAATGACCACAACTGTCGCCACCACCACCACCACTGTCATCACCAAACCTCAGTCACCACAACAATGACCACAACTGTCGCCACCACCACCACCACTGTCATCACCAAACCTCAGTCACCTCAACAATGACCACAACTGTCACCACCACCACCACCACTGTCATCACCAACCCTCAGTCACCACAACAATGACCACAACTGTCACCACCACCACCACCACCACTGTCATCACCAAACCTCAGTCCCCACAACAATGACCACAACTGTCACCACCACCACCACCACCACTACTGTCATCACCAAACCTCAGTCACCACAACAATGACCACAACTGTCACCACCACCACCACCACTGTCATCACCAAACCTCAGTCCCCACAACAATGACCACAACTGTCACCACCACCACCACCACTGTCATCACCAAACCTCAGTCCCCACAACAATGACCACAACTGTCACCACCACCACCACTGTCGTCACCAAACCTCAGTCACCACAACAATGACCACAACTGTCGCCACCACCAGCACTGTCATCACCAAACCTCAGTCACCACAACAATGACCACAACTGTCACCACCACCACCACCACTGTCATCACCAAACCTCAGTCGCCACAACAATGACCACAACTGTCACCACCACCACCACTGTCATCACCAAACCTCAGTCACCACAACAATGACCACAACTGTCACCACCACCACCACCACCACTGTCATCACCAAACCTCAGTCACCTCAACAATGACCACAACTGTCACCACCACCACCACTGTCATCACCAAACCTCAGTCACCACAACAATGACCACAACTGTCACCACCACCACCACTGTCATCACCAAACCTCAGTCGCCACAACAATGACCACAACTGTCACCACCACCACCACTGTCATCACCAAACCTCAGTCACCACAACAATGACCACAACTGTCGCCACCACCACCACCACTGTCATCACCAAACCTCAGTCGCCACAACAATGACCACAACTGTCACCACCACCACCACTGTCATCACCAAACCTCAGTCACCACAACTGTCGCCACCACCACCACCACTGTCATCACCAAACCTCAGTCACCACAACAATGACCACAACTGTCACCACCACCACCACCACTGTCATCACCAAACCTCAGTCACCACAACAATGACCACAACTGTCACCACCACCACCACCACCACCACTGTCATCACCAACCCTCAGTCACCACAACAATGACCACAACTTTCACCACCACCACCACCACTGTCATCACCAACCCTCAGTCACCACAACAATGACCACAACTGTCACCACCACCACCACTGTCATCACCAAACCTCAGTCACCACAACAATGACCACAACTGTCGCCACCACCACCACCACTGTCATCACCAAACCTCAGTCACCACAACAATGACCACAACTGTCACCACCACCACCACCACTGTCATCACCAACCCTCAGTCACCACAACAATGACCACAACTGTCGCCACCACCACCACCACCACTGTCATCACCAACCCTCAGTCACCACAACAATGACCACAACTGTCACCACCACCACCACTGTCATCACCAACCCTCAGTCGCCACAACAATGACCACAACTGTCGCCACCACCACCACCACTGTCATCACCAACCCTCAGTCACCACAACAATGACCACAACTGTCACCACCACCACCACCACTGTCATCACCAACCCTCAGTCGCCACAACAATGACCACAACTGTCGCCTCCACCACCACCACTGTCATCACCAAACCTCAGTCACCACAACAATGACCACAACTGTCGACACCACCACCACCACTGTCACCACCAAACCTCAGTCACCACAACAATGACCACAACTGTCGCCACCACCACCACCACTGTCATCACCAAACCTCAGTCACCACAACAATGACCACAACTGTCACCACCACCACCACCACTGTCATCACCAACCCTCAGTCACCACAACAATGACCACAACTGTCACCACCACCACCACCACCACCACTGTCATCACCAAACCTCAGTCCCCACAACAATGACCACAACTGTCACCACCACCACCACCACCACCACCACCACCACTGTCATCACCAACCCTCAGTCACCACAACAATGACCACAACTGTCACCACCACCACCACTACTGTCATCACCAAACCTCAGTCACCACAACAATGACCACAACTGTCACCACCACCACCACCACCACTACTGTCATCACCAAACCTCAGTCACCACAACAATGACCACAACTGTCGCCACCACCACCACCACCACTGTCATCACCAAACCTCAGTCACCACAACAATGACCACAACTGTCACCACCACCACCACTACTGTCATCACCAAACCTCAGTTACCACAACAATGACCACAACTGTCACCACCACCACCACCACCACTGTCATCACCAACCCTCAGTCACCACAACAATGACCACAACTGTCACCACCACCACCACCACTACTGTCATCACCAAACCTCAGTCACCACAACAATGACCACAACTGTCACCACCACCACCACCACTGTCATCACCAACCCTCAGTCACCACAACAATGACCACAACTGTCACCACCACCACCACCACCACCACTGTCATCACCAACCGTCAGTCACCACAACAATGACCACAGCTGTCACCACCACCACCACTACTGTCATCACCAAACCTCAGTCACCACAACAATGACCACCACTGTCATCACCAAACCTCAGTCCCCACAACAATGACCACAACTGTCACCACCACCACCACTGTCATCACCAAACCTCAGTCACCACAACATTGACCACAACTGTCGCCACCACCAGCACTGTCATCACCAAACCTCAGTCACCACAACAATGACCACAACTGTCACCACCACCACCACCACTGTCATCACCAAACCTCAGTCGCCACAACAATGACCACAACTGTCACCACCACCACCACTGTCATCACCAAACCTCAGTCACCACAACAATGACCACAACTGTCACCACCACCACCACCACCACCACTGTCATCACCAAACCTCAGTCACCTCAACAATGACCACAACTGTCACCACCACCACCACTGTCATCACCAAACCTCAGTCACCACAACAATGACCACAACTGTCACCACCACCACCACTGTCATCACCAAACCTCAGTCGCCACAACAATGACCACAACTGTCACCACCACCACCACTGTCATCACCAAACCTCAGTCACCACAACAATGACCACAACTGTCGCCACCACCACCACCACTGTCATCACCAAACCTCAGTCGCCACAACAATGACCACAACTGTCACCACCACCACCACTGTCATCACCAAACCTCAGTCACCACAACAATGACCACAACTGTCGCCACCACCACCACCACTGTCATCACCAAACCTCAGTCACCTCAACAATGACCACAACTGTCACCACCACCACCACCACTGTCATCACCAACCCTCAGTCACCACAACAATGACCACAACTGTCACCACCACCACCACCACCACTGTCATCACCAAACCTCAGTCCCCACAACAATGACCACAACTGTCACCACCACCACCACTGTCATCACCAACCCTCAGTCACCACAACAATGACCACAACTGTCACCACCACCACCACCACCACTACTGTCATCACCAAACCTCAGTCACCACAACAATGACCACAACTGTCACCACCACCACCACCACCACTACTGTCATCACCAAACCTCAGTCACCACAACAATGACCACAACTGTCACCACCACCACCACTACTGTCATCACCAAACCTCAGTCACCACAACAATGACCACAACTGTCACCACCACCACCACCACCACTACTGTCATCACCAAACCTCAGTCACCACAACAATGACCACAACTGTCACCACCACCACCACCACTGTCATCACCAAACCTCAGTCACCACAACTGTCACCACCACCACCACTGTCATCACCAAACCTCAGTCACCACAACAATGACCACAACTGTCACCACCACCACCACCACCACTGTCATCACCAAACCTCAGTCGCCACAACAATGACCACAACTGTCACCACCACCACCACTGTCATCACCAAACCTCAGTCACCACAACAATGACCACAACTGTCACCACCACCACCACCACTGTCATCACCAAACCTCAGTCGCCACAACAATGACCACAACTGTCACCACCACCACCACCACTGTCATCACCAAACCTCAGTCACCTCAACAATGACCACAACTGTCACCACCACCACCACCACCACTACTGTCATCACCAAACCTCAGTCACCACAACAATGACCACAACTGTCACCACCACCACCACTGTCATCACCAAACCTCAGTCACCACAACAATGACCACAACTGTCACCACCACCACCACTGTCATCACCAAACCTCAGTCACCACAACAATGACCACAACTGTCACCACCACCACCACCACTGTCATCACCAAACCTCAGTCACCACAACAATGACCACAACTGTTACCACCACCACCACCACCACCACTGTCATCACCAAACCTCAGTCACCACAACAATGACCACAACTGTCACCACCACCACCACCACCACCACTGTCATCACCAAACCTCAGTCACCACAACAATGACCACAACTGTCACCACCACCACCACTGTCATCACCAAACCTCAGTCACCACAACAATGACCACAACTGTCACCACCACCACCACCACCACCACTGTCATCACCAAACCTCAGTCACCACAACAATGACCACAACTGTCACCACCACCACCACCACCACCACTGTTATCACCAAACCTCAGTCACCACAACAATGACAACAACTGTCACCACCACCACCACCACCACCACTGTCATCACCAAACCTCAGTCACCACAACAATGACCACAACTGTCACCACCACCACCACCACCACTACTGTCATCACCAAACCTCAGTCACCACAACAATGACCACAACTGTCACCACCACCACCACTGTCATCACCAAACCTCAGTCACCACAACAATGACCACAACTGTCACCACCACCACCACCACCACCACTGTTATCACCAAACCTCAGTCACCACAACAATGACAACAACTGTCACCACCACCACCACCACCACCACTGTCATCACCAAACCTCAGTCACCACAACAATGACCACAACTGTCACCACCACCACCACCACCACTACTGTCATCACCAAACCTCAGTCACCACAACAATGACCACAACTGTCACCACCACCACCACTGTCATCACCAAACCTCAGTCACCACAACAATGACCACAACTGTCACCACCACCACCACCACCACCACCACTGTTATCACCAAACCTCAGTCACCACAACAATGACAACAACTGTCACCACCACCACCACCACCACCACTGTCATCACCAAACCTCAGTCACCACAACAATGACCACAACTGTCACCACCACCACCACCACCACTACTGTCATCACCAAACCTCAGTCACCACAACAATGACCACAACTGTCACCACCACCACCACTGTCATCACCAAACCTCAGTCACCACAACAATGACCACAACTGTCACCACCACCACCACCACCACCACCACTGTCATCACCAAACCTCAGTCACCACAACAATGACCACAACTGTCACCACCACCACCACCACCACCACTGTCATCACCAAACCTCAGTCACCACAACAATGACCACAACTGTCACCACCACCACCACGACCACCACTGTCATCACCAAACCTCAGTCACCACAACAATGACCACAACTGTCACCACCACCACCACTGTCATCACCAAACCTCAGTCACCACAACAATGACCACAACTGTCACCACCACCACCACCACCACTATTGTTATCACCAAACCTCAGTCACCACAACAATGACCACAACTGTCATCACCAAACCTCAGTCACCACAACAATGACCACAACTGTCACCACCACCACCACCACCACTGTCATCACCAAACCTCAGTCACCACAACAATGACCACAACTGTCACCACCACCACCACCACCACCACTGTCATCACCAAACCTCAGTCACCACAACAATGACCACAACTGTCACCACCACCACCACTGTCATCACCAAACCTCAGTCACCACAACAATGACCACAACTGTCACCACCACCACCACCACCACCACTGTCATCACCAAACCTCAGTCACCACAACAATGACCACAACTGTCACCACCACCACCACCACCACTACTGTCATCACCAAACCTCAGTCACCACAACAATGACCACAACTGTCACCACCACCACCACCACTGTCATCACCAAACCTCAGTCACCACAACAACGACCACAACTGTCACCACCACCACCACCAGCACCACTGTCATCACCAAACCTCAGTCACCACAACAATGACCACAACTGTCACCACCACCACCACCACTGTCATCACCAAACCTCAGTCACCACAACAATGACCACAACTGTCACCACCACCACCACCACTGTCATCACCAAACCTCAGTCACCACAACAATGACCACAACTGTCACCACCACCACCACTGTCATCACCAAACCTCAGTCACCACAACAATGACCACAACTGTCACCACCACCACCACTGTCATCACCAAAACTCAGTCACCACAACAATGACCACAACTGTCACCACCACCACCACCACTCATCACCAAACCTCAGTCACCACAACAATGACCACAACTGTCACCACCACCACCACCACCACTACTGTCATCACCAACCCTCAGTCACCACAACAATGACCACAACTGTCACCACCACCACTACTGTCATCACCAAACCTCAGTCACCACAACAATGACCACAACTGTCACCACCACCACCACCACTGTCATCACCAACCCTCAGTCACCACAACAATGACCACAACTGTCACCACCACCACCACCACTACTGTCATCACCAAACCTCAGTCACCACCACCACCACCACTGTCATCACCAACCCTCAGTCACCACAACAATGACCACAACTGTCACCACCACCACCACCACCACTACTGTCATCACCAAACCTCAGTCACCACAACAATGACCACAACTGTCACCACCACCACCACCACTGTCATCACCAACCCTCAGTCACCACAACAATGACCACAACTGTCACCACCACCACCACCACTACTGTCATCACCAAACCTCAGTCACCACCACCACCACCACTGTCATCACCAAACCTCAGTCACCACAACAATGACCACAACTGTCACCACCACCACCACCACCACCACTCATCACCAAACCTCAGTCACCACAACAATGACCACAACTGTCACCACCACCACCACCACCACTACTGTCATCACCAACCCTCAGTCACCACAACAATGACCACAACTGTCACCACCACCACTACTGTCATCACCAAACCTCAGTCACCACAACAATGACCACAACTGTCACCACCACCACCACCACTGTCATCACCAACCCTCAGTCACCACAACAATGACCACAACTGTCACCACCACCACCACCACTACTGTCATCACCAAACCTCAGTCACCACCACCACCACCACTGTCATCACCAACCCTCAGTCACCACAACAATGACCACAACTGTCACCACCACCACCACCACCACTACTGTCATCACCAAACCTCAGTCACCACAACAATGACCACAACTGTCACCACCACCACCACCACTGTCATCACCAACCCTCAGTCACCACAACAATGACCACAACTGTCACCACCACCACCACCACTACTGTCATCACCAAACCTCAGTCACCACAACTGTCACCACCACCACCACTGTCATCACCAAACCTCAGTCACCACAACAATGACCACAACTGTCACCACCACCACCAACCCTCAGTCACCACAACTGTCACCACCACCACCACCACCACTGTCATCACCAAACCTCAGTCACCACAACAATGACCACAACTGTCACCACCACCACCACCACTACTGTCATCACCAAACCTCAGTCACCACAACAATGACCACAACTGTCACCACCACCACCACTACTGTCATCACCAAACCTCAGTCACCACAACAATGACCACAACTGTCACCACCACCACCACCACTACTGTCATCACCAAACCTCAGTCACCACAACAATGACCACAACTGTCACCACCACCACCACCACTACTGTCATCACCAACCCTCAGTCACCACAACTGTCCACCACCACCACCACCACACCACTGTCATCACCAAACCTCAGTCACCACAACAATGAACACAACTGTCACCACCACCACCACCACCACCACTGTCATCACCAACCCTCAGTCGCCACAACAATGACCACAACTGTCACCACCACCACCACTACTGTCATCACCAAACCTCAGTCACCACAACAATGACCACAACTGTCAACACCACCACCACTGTCATCACCAAACCTCAGTCACCACAACAATGACCACAACTGTCACCACCCACCACCACTACTGTCATCACCAAACCTCAGTCACCACAACAATGACCACAACTGTCAACACCACCACCACTGTCATCACCAAACCTCAGTCACCACAACAATGACCACAACTGTCACCACCACCACCACCACTACTGTCATCACCAACCCTCAGTCACCACAACTGTCACCACCACCACCACCACCACTGTCATCACCAAACCTCAGTCACCACAACAATGACCACAACTGTCACCACCACCACCACCACCACCACTGTCATCACCAACCCTCAGTCACCACAACAATGACCACAACTGTCAACACCACCACCACTGTCATCACCAAACCTCAGTCACCACAACAATGACCACAACTGTCACCACCACCACCACCACTACTGTCATCACCAACCCTCAGTCACCACAACTGTCACCACCCACTGTCATCACCAAACCTCAGTCACCACAACAATGACCACAACTGTCACCACCACCACCACCACTACTGTCATCACCAAACCTCAGTCACCACAACAATGACCACAACTGTCACCACCACCACCACTGTCATCACCAACCCTCAGTCACCACAACAATGACCACAACTGTCACCACCACCACCACCACCACTGTCATCACCAACCCTCAGTCACCACAACAATGACCACAACTGTCAACACCACCACCACTGTCATCACCAAACCTCAGTCACCACAACAATGACCACAACTGTCACCACCACCACCACCACCACCACTGTCATCACCAAACCTCAGTCACCACAACAATGACCACAACTGTCACCACCACCACCACCACTACTGTCATCACCAAACCTCAGTCACCACAACTGTCACCACCACCACCACCCACCCACTGTCATCACCAAACCTCAGTCACCACAACAATGACCACAACTGTCACCACCACCACCACCACCACTGTCATCACCAAACCTCAGTCACCACAACAATGACCACAACTGTCACCACCACCACCACCACTACTGTCATCACCAAACCTCAGTCACCACAACTGTCACCACCACCACCACCACCACTGTCATCACCAAACCTCAGTCACCACAACAATGACCACAACTGTCACCACCACCACCACCACTACTGTCATCACCAAACCTCAGTCACCACAACTGTCACCACCACCACCACCACCACTGTCATCACCAAACCTCAGTCACCACAACAATGACCACAACTGTCACCACCACCACCACCACCACTGTCATCACCAAACCTCAGTCACCACAACAATGACCACAACTGTCATCACCAAACCTCAGTCACCACAACAATGACCACAACTGTCACCACCACCACCACCACTACTGTCATCACCAAACCTCAGTCACCACAACAATGACCACAACTGTCACCACCACCACCACCACCACTGTCATCACCAAACCTCAGTCACCACAACAATGACCACAACTGTCAACACCACCACCACTGTCATCACCAAACCTCAGTCACCACAACAATGACCACAACTGTCACCACCACCACCACCACCACTGTCATCACCAACCCTCAGTCACCACAACAATGACCACAACTGTCATCACCAAACCTCAGTCACCACAACAATGACCACAACTGTCACCACCACCACCACCACTACTGTCATCACCAAACCTCAGTCACCACAACAATGACCACAACTGTCACCACCACCACCACCACCACTGTCATCACCAACCCTCAGTCACCACAACAATGACCACAACTGTCACCACCACCACCACCACTACTGTCATCACCAAACCTCAGTCACCACAACAATGACCACAACTGTCACCCACCACCACCACCACCACTGTCATCACCAAACCTCAGTCACCACAACAATGACCACAACTGTCAACACCACCACCACTGTCATCACCAAACTCAGTCACCACAACAATGACCACAACTGTCACCACCACACCACCCACTACTGTCATCACCAAACCTCAGTCACCACAACAATGACCACAACTGTCAACACCACCACCACTGTCATCACCAAACCTCAGTCACCACAACAATGACCACAACTGTCACCACCACCACCACCACTACTGTCATCACCAAACCTCAGTCACCACAACAATGACCACAACTGTCACCACCACCACCACCACCACTGTCATCACCAAACCTCAGTCACCACAACAATGACCACAACTGTCAACACCACCACCACTGTCATCACCAAACCTCAGTCACCACAACAATGACCACAACTGTCACCACCACCACCACTACTGTCATCACCAAACCTCAGTCACCACAACAATGACCACAACTGTCACCACCACCACCACTACTGTCATCACCAAACCTCAGTCACCACAACAATGACCACAACTGTCAACACCACCACCACTGTCATCACCAAACCTCAGTCACCACAACAATGACCACAACTGTCACCACCACCACCACTACTGTCATCACCAAACCTCAGTCACCACAACAATGACCACAACTGTCACCACCACCACCACTACTGTCATCACCAAACCTCAGTCACCACAACAATGACCACAACTGTCACCACCACCACCACCACCACTGTCATCACCAAACCTCAGTCACCACAACAATGACCACAACTGTCAACACCACCACCACTGTCATCACCAAACCTCAGTCACCACAACAATGACCACAACTGTCACCACCACCACCACCACTGTCATCACCAAACCTCAGTCACCACAACAATGACCACAACTGTCACCACCACCACCACTACTGTCATCACCAAACCTCAGTCACCACAACAATGACCACAACTGTCAACACCACCACCACTGTCATCACCAAACCTCAGTCACCACAACAATGACCACAACTGTCACCACCACCACCACCACTACTGTCATCACCAAACCTCAGTCACCACAACAATGACCACAACTGTCACCACCACCACCACCGTTATCATGACCACATCCTAGTCACCACAATGACCACCACCACCACAACTACATCCCAGTCACCACACCAACTATGACCACTACCACTACTACCACCATTACCCTCTCTTTACTGTGATTAGTTTTTACAGTAAAAACAACACTCAGTAATCCTGTTAACTAGACCTACCCCTCCTCCTCCTCCTGTAATAACAACAACAGATATCTATGGCATCTACAAAGTTTCCATCATTAAACAGATTAACAGCTACTTGAAAATCAATATTTAGAAATATATAGGAGGGATTAGATTCGGTAGAGGTATTAACAAATTTGGTGTATAGCCTCATAATCACTTGAGAGAGAGAGAGAGAGAGAGAGAGAGAGAGAGAGAGAGAGAGAGAGAGAGAGAGAGGGAGAGAGAGAGAGAGAGAGAGAGAGAGAGAGAGAGAGGGAGAGAGAAAGAGAGAGAGAGAGAGAGAGACTGTGTGTGTGTGTGTGTGTGTAGAGAGAGAGAGAGAGAGAGAGAGAGAGAGAGAGGAAATAGTGTATATATTTATCTAATGGTTCTTTGTACTTACATTTTTATATATAGCTCTGGTTAATAATTATTTAATTAATTCTTCATAGAGCCACACCATGAATGGTTGCCAAACTCATATATGTATCTGTGACTTTGTCTACTTTTATATATATACCCTTTGAATTTAATATATACTCCCGTAAGGTTGAGTAAAACTTTAGGCAGTATTTGGGCTGCGCTTTCTAGCAACTAACCTGCTCACCGACAGGCACCAATCACAAACTTTCTGCCTTGACCGCTAGCCACGTGATAGCTCTTAGCCATTTCGAATTCATTTCTGGCGGGGCTCATGGTAGAAGAAACTTAGTCCAGTCTGGGGTATCTCCTGATGAGTTCCAAGCTTCATGGATTTATCCAAGACCGGGTATATCCAAAAAGAGGAATGAAACCCACCGGTTGGTAGAGACTAGGAGAATTTTGGTAAAATTTATGTGCATTTTTCCTTCAAACTTGTATTTTGTAGCTAATTCCGTGTAGTTAACTATTTGTCTGGTCAATTTCTACAGGCTAAAAGAAATAATTAGATAGTGTCATATGGCTGTACATCGCGGAAAATAATCTGTATTATTTGTCTATTATTTCTTCATAAGTACATTGTAAACTTATAGCCTCGTTTAAATGATTTTTTTATGTGGTTGATTTATACTGATTAGGAGAGGAAATACTGTATATATTTTATCTAATGGTTCTTTGGACTTACACTTATATATATATATATATATATATATATATATATATATATATAATATATATATATATATATATATATAAGCAATGTGTTATTTAATTGTTGGTTATTCAACAAATTTAGTTTATAACAGATTCGAAGCACTCTACACATTTCTTCTGGAGTATAATATCAATAATATTAATAAATGGAAACTATCTTTATAAAACCATATTTATTTTATTATATATATTTCAAGGGTACCAACATTTTTGGTACGCTCTCATCAGATAAAATATAAAAGTTGTTTTACAGATAGTGACATATTCAAAACAAGAACTTATCGTTTTAAGTTCTGTTTGAATAGTGTAAAAGAATTTCAAATCTTAGGATGAATATGCTAATGAGGATAACGTTAAAACTGAAAAAGATCGTTATATTTAGACGCTAGGTAAGTTTAAATAATTATTAGGATTATTTTTTAAGGGAAGAGGAGAAAGAGGTTAATATTAGGGTGGAAGAAATTTAAGAAAAAAGTATATTAGAGTTAGAAATAGACTATTAATATTAATATATGTATATAAATTGTATGGAACATATTTATGAGGGTGTTGAGAAAGTGAAATAATTATATTTAATTATATATTTTGGGAGTATCTATAATATAATGTGAGAATTATAACTGTGTTAAAGTGGGAGAATATTCATTTAAAAAGTGAGAGATATATTGTATTCATATATATGATTGGGTCTATTCTAATGGGATCTATTCTAATTGGGTCTATTCTAATATTATAAAGATAGTATTTATAAGTATATTTTGTAAAGATTAGAGTTGTAAGTATATTTTATTTTATTATATTACAACAGGTTATTTATATATAAATAATTTTGGTGAGTATATATGTTGTTTTTATTAATAGATCGATAATTTAAATATTTTTTATATATGAAATGTTACGATAAATTTTTGTTTACATTTTCAATATGTTTTAAGAAACAGGAAGTAGTTCTATTTTATTATAGAAGATTATTTTGTACATTCAATAGTTGCATCAAGATAGGAATAAATTTACGAAATTAAAAAAAAATTTAATATTTACTTAGAAAAAATGTGTAAGCGTTGCACAGTTCAAAGGAAAAGATAACTCTAAAATTTCTTAGTTAAAATAGTTAAGTTATATTTACCGCTTATTCTAGAATTTACTTTAAAAAATATTCTAATTATCATATATGGAAAAATTATTTTATATATGATTTTATAGTATCATATATTACGTATTTTCTAAGATAAAAATGTTTATGAGTCTATTAGGAAGAAATTCTACAGACATCAAAAGTAAATTCGAAAACATCATTAAAACCATCACAAAAAAATACATTCAAAAATATCATTTAAAAAAACATCACAAAAACAGCTATAAAGCACGGCGAAGACATAAAAAATGTAAACAGGTGAGATATAGAGACTATAGATAATATTTTCTATAGATTATAGATACTTCCAAAAGTCTTAGGCGGACGATGTCTGCAGGAGTTAAATAATTCTTTCTTTTTATTTATAGTGTTTTTTTGATTGGAAACTATGTGGAATATTTCTTCAATACTAAATGACAAATTCTTGAGAGAGCCATATTTCGGTATGTGGGCGCTTCTCGAAATCATTATCCAAGAGATCGAATAA
>OZ024740.1:17712184-17739684 GCA_964016885.1 Eledone cirrhosa
CCAGAAAACCTTCTATCCCAGTCTGTTGTCCCAGTTTTCAAAAAGGGAAACAAATCCCTTGCCGTGAATTACCGTCCAATCTCACTCACCTCTCATATCATTAAGGTATTTGAGCGAGTGGTGAGATCGCGAATGACCCACTTCCTTGAGAGTAACAATATGCTGAACTCCAACCAGCATGGATTCCGTAATGGAAGGGATTGCCTGACGCAGCTACTGCATCACTTTGATGACATTTTGAGAGCCTTGGGAGAGGGTTCCAACACTGATGTTATCTACCTTGATTTCAGCAAGGCCTTTGACAGGGTTGATCATAACATTCTACTGAGAAAGCTGTCCAATATTGGTGTCACTGGAAAGCTGCTGCAGTGGATCAAGAGCTTCCTGTCAAACAGAACCCAACATGTTGTAGTTGAGGGAGTCAAATCAAGCCCAGCCAAAGTCAGTAGTGGGGTCCCACAAGGCACTGTGTTGGGCCCACTTCTCTTCATCATCTATATTAATGACATCACTGACATCATCAAACACAGCAACATTAAAATTTTCGCTGATGATTCCAAGCTCCAAAAGGTCATCAATGGCGTGGATGACCGGATAAGCCTTCAGTCAGACCTACTGGCTGTTACCCAATGGGCAGAAAAGAACAACATGTTACTGAACGAAGACAAATTCGAACTGATCCACTTTGGAAAAGAGGATGCTCTGAAACTCCCGTACTCCCTTCCCTCCGGGGAAACTCTCGTGGCATCTAACAACATCAGAGACTTGGGAGTAACCGTGGACAGCAACATAAGCTGGACCACGCATATAAGCAGCAAAGTTGACATGGCCCGCAGAATGTGTTCCTGGATCCTCAGAACCTTCCAGTCGAGAGATTCCCGCACCATTATCCTTCTCTTCTCTACTTTCGCCCGACCACACCTTGAATACTGTTGTCCACTGTGGTCTCCCCACACGAAACAAAGTATCATGAAACTTGAAGCTCCTCAAAGGGCAATCACGAAAAAGATAGATGGCATGTCAGACCTTGACTACTGGCGTCGATTAGAAAACCTGAAACTTTACTCACTCCAACGTCGCCGTGAGCGTTATATTATCTGCATGATGTGGAAAATGTTCCATCATCACTGCCCAAATGATGTTGGCATCGCCTTCAAGATACACCCAAGGCTTGGGCCCCGTGCTATCCGTCCCATTCAAAAATCTAAATCGCAACTCATAACAACAATACGGCACAATTATTTCACCTCAATCGGCCCTGCTCTCTTCAACATCACACCAGGACACGTCAAAACAGAAACTGACCACACAAAATTCAAGAAGTCTTTGGACAAATTCCTCCAAGTAATCCCGGACAAACCACCCACACCCGGATATGTCTCCGCAAACAGTAATTCTCTTCTCGAATGGGCCATGGTGCCCAAATCCTGAATTGAAAGACTTCGCCAGGTGGTGCTATTAAGTTAGACATGGCCTGGGCCAATACTGGCCAAAACATTTCAAAGTTATTCAAAGTTATATATATAGTATATATATATATATATAGTATATATATGTGTTGTTTCCTTGAGCAAGACACTTTATTTCACATTGCTCCAGTTTACTCAGCTGTAGAAATGAGATGATAGGACTGGGGTTCATATCATTCCACTGCAAAGTGGTCGTGGAGGTGCCACGGCAAAAAAGCACCCAGCACTCACTGTAAATGAGGTTGGTGTTAGGAAGGGCATCCAGCTGTAGAAATCAAGCCAGAATCAGTTCCCGTCCCACCCTTGCAAGCAGGGAAAAAGCGGACGTAAATGAAATGATGAAATGATGATAGTATATATATATATATATAGTATATATATATATATATATATATATATATATAGTATATATATATAGTATATATATATAGTATATATATATATATATATATATACTCTTTTACTCTTTTACCTGTTTCAGCCATCCGATATATATAGTATATATATATATATATATATATATATATATATATATATATATATAGTATATATATATATATATATATATATATAGTATATATATATATATATATATATATAGTATATATATATATATATATATAGTATATATATATATATATATATATAGTATATATATATATATATATATATAGTATATATATATATATACCAAATCAACTTTTTAAATGGAAGTTGAAGTTGTAAGGTATGTCAAATCTATCTATTTATAAGACTGTTTATATTGTATTTTGTCTGATGAAGGCATACCATATTTTTAATATGATATCCCTGAAATATATATAATGAAATAAATATGGTTTTATAAATATAGTTTCCATTTATTTAATATCGTATATATATATATATATATATATAGTGTATATATATATATATATATATATATATATATGTAGATAAATCTACCAAAAGTTTACAGTAGTGTCCAATCCGTATGAAGAACTCAATGTAATCCGGATATCATGAAAAGAGAAGATGCATTCAAAAACTACTTTCGGTGAAAAATAAACGGAAAACAGAGTCAAGATAAATTAATAAAATAATGAATAAACAAATAAAGTTCCTTATATTAAAAAAAATTCATCATTTTACGATCGTTTCTAGGATATATATGTGTTAGAGTTGGTATGCATATTCTATAGATCTATGTACAATATTTATACAAACTATCAGAGGGAATATACATACCTACACATATATATGCTGTCTTCAGAAATAATTGTTTCTACTTTTGGCACAAGGCCAGCAATTAACAGTAGATTACTGGTACTTTATTTTATCGACCCCATAAGGATGAAAGGCAAAGTTAACCTCGGCGGGATTTGAACTCAGACTGTAAAGGGACGTAACTATGCTAGAAAGCATGGTGTCCAACTCTCTACCGATCAGAAATAATTGTTTTTACTTTAGGCACAAGGCCAGCAATCACCCAATAATGATATTTGTTTATTGAAAAAACAAAGATTCAATACAATAGGTCTGTTTGGGAACAGGTTTTGAATTGACCAATAGAGAGATAGTGAGGGTCAGGATAGTAATATAGTAGTAGAAGAACCTTAAATTATGGGTAGAGGAAGGTAGATTTCAGTTTTGGAAGGAAAAGAATATTATGAATGAAGGATTATTTTAGGGAAGAAATAGGTCTTATGCTGACCTCAGAAATAATTTTGTTTGTTCATTGAATAAAACCAACAAAGATCTAATATATTCTGTCTGTTTGGTAAGAGGTTTAGAATTAACCAATAGAAAGTTAATAATTGGCCAAATGGTAAAATAGTAGTAATTGAAGCTTATTTTAGGGGTGAAAATAGGTCAGGTGGTCAGTAAAAGGTATACAAGCAGTTGCTGTTATAAAATAGTAATGCCAATACAAATATCTAAGGTGACTAAAATTTTAAGATAAGTATGTTAGTGAAAAAAATACATCTATGAAAAGAATATAAATTAATTTAATTGATGGGTATATTTATATTGATAAAATTATACTAATACATATAGATATGATAAATAAGAGTTAGATGCAGTTGAAAAGTGCTGTTAAAGATGAGGGGAAATTAAAAGAATATAAAAATAATATATATATATACTTATATATATATACATATATATACACATACACACACACATATACACACATATATATATATATATATATATATATATATATATATACACACATATATATATATATATATATATATATATATATATATATACATATACATGCATATATACATACATACATATATATATACACACACACATACACACTTACATATACATATAATTATTTTGGGTGGGGGGGGAATTAAATTTACTAGTGAGAAAATAATTATATATAGTTTTCAAGGAACATAGAGTCATAACCTGAAGTTAAAGCATTATATATGTTTACTTAATGGTATCAGTTTTAGGAAATGATAGTTGTAAGAAGGAAAGCAAAATTATGTAGTTCATCAGTAGTAGAATATTAATTATAGGTTAACTAAATTAAAAATAGTTTATATATTAATTTCTAAAGTGTATATTAATTAGGTTTATAATATTTAAAGCAGAATTATGTAGTTCATCAGTAGTAGAATATTAATTATAGGTTAACTAAATTAAAAATAGTTTATATATTAATTTCTAAAGTGTATATTAATTCGGTTTATAATATTTAAAGGTTTTTCTCAGTTTATGATTACACGATATTATTAATACCTGTCGCTTATTTAATAGGATATCCTTAGATTTCATTATTTCAAAAAGTTCTTGGGAACATAATCTACATTCATATCTACTATTTTGATAAGGGGTGGTGGCCCTTTTGAGCACACTCCAGGTCAGGTCATAATCTATATTCCTCTTTCTATAACTATTAATTATTTCAGCTAGAGATGTTGTATTAGCTAGTGCGGCATTTTTAAAACTATGTTTGTGGGTATTAAATCTTACCTTAAATTTGTTAGAGGTAGCTCCTATATATGAATAAATTGAGTCCTTAGTGTTAACTTTACATTTATATACTATGTTATTAACAAGGCAATTTCCTTTTAATGGACAGTTTGCCTTGTTTCTACAGTTACAACTTTTCGTGAATCCTGTATCTGAGGAGATATTATGGTTAGTTTGATGTACTGGTGGTATACTCATGGTTTTTTTACATTTATATGCATTATAGGCACTTATATTTTGTTTTATGTTTTTGGTTGTTGAGAGGAGAATTTAACCGTTGGTCTATTTAAGATTTGATGGTATTTGTGGTTTGGCGGGACGTTTTTCTCTAGGATATTAAAGAATTTTTTAGGTATATTATCCTTAATTTGTAAATTAAATGGAGCATTATACCAAGTAACTCGTCTATTACGGTTTCGATGTTGTTTATTGTTTTTATAGGATGCATCCTGATGTTTATTAAGAGAATTATTGTTAATGACCTCACCACACACATTTTTAGTTAGATTTATTGATTTAGGTGTTTTAGCTTGTTTATTAGGTGTTTTATTATTAACATTTATTAGAGTTGTAGGATGAGTAGTTTTTTGAGAGTTACTATACTGTATATTAGAAGAGTTAGAGAAATTTGGTTTTATGTTGGTGTTTTGGGGTATAGTGTGAGTGGCATTTAGGTGTGTATGTTTCATTTGGTGTTTGTTGGTAATATTAGGTTGTATGTTTGTAGTGTTATTGGTAGAAGGTATATATACTAATCTATTTTTGTGGCCACTTCTAGCTAGAGCTTCGTTATAAAAGGTCGCATTTTTATCAAATATATCTTGGTTAGACGAAAGGTTAGAAATTCTAAGTGATATATTATATGCAAGGTTTTTAAGGATAGATTTAGGGTGATTGGATTGTGAGTGTATGTAGTGTAAATTTTGGTTGGGTTTATGGTAAGGTTGGTAGATACCCGTAGATAAGTCTAATGTTATATCTAGGAAATTAACTACTTTACTTGTGTTTTCAAATGTAATATCTAGACTATAATAGTCTTTAAGGAAAGTTCTAATAAGCTTTTTATTTTTTTCTATCTCAGAGGCTAAGGTTATTGGAAAGAAGAAGACAGTCGTCACGATATAAACCACCTTTAAGGTGGGGAAAGGAAGCATTTATGTTAAAAAGAAGAAAGAGGCCCACAAGATCAGTAATTTGGGCAGAATCGCTTGAGCCCATAGTAATATCGAATAGATTATTATATGTGTTTCTGGTCCAGTATTCATTCTGAAATTCCAATAGTGTAAATTAAGGATAATATACCTAAAAAATTCTTTAATATCCTAGAGAAAAACTTCCCGCCAAACCACAAATACGATCAAATTTTAAATAGATCAACGCTTAAATTCTCCTCTCAACAACCAAAAACATAAAACAAAATATAAGTGCCTACAATGCATATAAATGTAAAAAAACCATGAGTATACCACCAGTACATCAAACTAACCATAATATCTCCTCGGATACAGGATTCACGAAAAGTTGTAACTGTAGAAACAAGGCAAACTGCCCATTAAAAGGAAATTGCCTTGTTAATAACATAGTATATAAATGTAAAGTTAACACTAAGGACTCAATTTATTCATATATAGGAGCTACCTCTAACAAATTTAAGGTAAGATTTAATACCCACAAACATAGTTTTAAAAATACCGCACCAGCTAATACAACATCTCTAGCTGAAATAATTAATAATTATAGAAAGAGGAATATAGATTATGACCTGACCTGGAGTGTGCTCAAAAGGGCCACCCCTTATCAAAATAATAGATATGAATGTAGATTATGTTCCCAAGAACTTTTTGAAATAATGAAATCTAAGGATATCCTATTAAATAAGCGACATTCATCATCATCATCATCATCGTTTAACGTCCGTGTTCCATCGTGTAATCATAAACTGAGAAAAACCTTTAAATATTATAAACCTAATTAATATACATTTTAGAAATTAATATATAAACTGTTTTTAATTTTGTTAACCTATAATTAATATTCTACTACTGATGAACTACATAATTTTACTTTCCTTCTTACAAATATCATTTCCTAAAACTGATACCACTAAGTAAACATATATAATGCTTTAATTTCAGGTTATGACTATGTTCCTTGAAATCTCTATATATTTATTGTTTCTCACTAATAAATTTAACCTCCCCCCCCCCCCCCCCAATAATTATGTGTATGTATGTATGTGTGTATATATATATGTATATGTGTGTGTGTATATATATATATATGTGTGTGTGTGTATGTGTGTGTATATATGTGTATATATATTATTTTTATATTCTTTTAATTTCCCCTCATCTTTAACAGCACTTTTCAACTGCATCTAACTCTTATTTATCATATCTATATGCATTAGTATAATTTTATCAATATAAATATACCTATCAATTAAATTAATTTATATTCTTTTCATGGATGTATTTTTTTCACTAACACTCTTATCGTAAAATTTTAGTCTCCTTAGATATTTGCATTGGCATTACTATTTTATAACAGCAACTGTCTGTATACCTTTTACTGTCCTGACCTATTTTCATCCCTAAAATAACCTTCTCATTCTTCACACTCCATTTAGGACTGAAATCTACCTTCTTCTACCCCTAAAATAAACTTCAATTACTACTATTTTACCATTTGGCCAATTATTAACTTTCTATTGGTTCATTCTAAACCTCTTACCAAACAGACATACTGTGTTGAATCTTTGTTGGTTTTGTTCGATAAGCAGATGTGGTTGTTTCTGAGGTCAGCATACGACCTATTTTCATCCCTAGAATAATCTTTGATTCATAATATTCTTTTCCATCCAAAACTGTAATCTACCTTCCTCTACCCATAAATTAAGGTTCTTTTACTACTAGATTACTATCTTGACCTTCACTATCTTTCTATTGGTCAATTCAAAACCTCTTCCCAAACAGACCTATTGTATTAAATCTTTGTTTTTTTCAATAAACAAATATCATTATCCCCAGGAGGTTAACTGTGCCTTTCATCCTTATGGGGTCGATAAAATAAAGTACCAGTAATCTACTGTTAATTGCTGGCCTTGTGCCAAAAGTAGAAACAATTATTTCTGAAGACAGCATATATATGTGTAGGTATGTATATTCCCTCTGATAGTTTGTATAAATAATATTTTACATAGATCTATAGAATATGCATACCAACTCTAACACATATATATCCTAGAAACGATCGTAAAATGATGAAAATTTTTTTAATATAAGGAACTGCTTCTTTGTTTATTCATTACTTTATTAATTTATATATATATATATATATATATATATATATATATATATATATATATATATATAGTGTATATATAGTGTGTATATATATATATATGCAGTATTCTTTTCCCCATGTTTTTCATGTGTATATATATATATATATATATATATATATATAAATGAGATGATAGGGACCCCTCCAGTCCCTATCATTCCACTGCAAAGTGGTCGTGGAGGTGCCACGGAAAAAAGAAAGCACCCAGCCCACACTGTAAAGTGGACGTGGAGGTGCCATGGAAAAAAAGTACCCAGCACTCACTGTAAATGAGGTTGGTGTTAGGAAGGGAATCCAGCTGTAGAAATCAAGCCAGAATCGGTTCCCGTCCCACCCTTGCAAGCAGGGTAAAGCGGACGCAAAATGATGATGATGATGATGATATATATATATATATATATATATAGTGTATATATATATATCATCATCATCATCGTTTAACGTCCATATTCCACGCTTGCATGGGTTTGGACGGGAGTTTTCCCACTTGAGGCAAGAATGGTTGTCTTCCTCGCATAGGACTGTCTGGCGGGTTTTCTACGGCTGGATGCCCTTTCTAACACCAACCACATTTACAGTGTGGGACTGGGAGGTTTTTACCGTGTTACCTACACGGCCACATTACAGAGTGGACTGTGTGTTTTTTGTCGTGACACCTACACGACCTCATTTGTTTCGGGCTGGATGTTGTGGTACTAACATAACTTTACATTGAAAGGGGTGGTGTGGATGGGGTGGGAAAAGTGGGACGGGGGCGTATTTTGTTGGAGGTGCCTACTGACTGTAGTAGGTTTCACTTTGTACTTAGGTAAGGCGGGTCTTCTGTATTACTGCGTAGCGCCAAAGATCTCGGTCCAGTGACATTGTCTTGGAGAGGTATAAGTGTGTGAGGTCGGAATTTATCAAGTCGTCCCAGGTTTTTCTGGGTCTGCCTACTCCGTGGCTACCGTCTTTTTATTGCCCTGCACTTTTTTATACAGCTGTCGTCTTTCATGCGCATCACGTGACCATACCAACATAGTCTTCTCTCGAGTAAACAACATCTGATCCCTCTTATTTCTAATTTTTCCCTTAGTTTGTTTATGCTTTGCCGTTCACGTATATTACTATTACATTGAATAAAACAATTACCACAATAATATCAGCTTACGCACCCCAATCGGGGCTGCCAGACGAACTTAAGGATAGGTTTTACGAGTCCCTAATGCACACTACTGCTCTAACAGACGACAATGACTTCCTAATCATCGCAGGAGATTTTAACAGACACGTAGGTAAACACTGCGACGGCTTCAATAGAGTACATGGAGGCCATGGGGTTGGCACAAGAAATGAGGAAGGATTCAGACTTCTAGAATTCTGCACGCCAGTGACGTCGATATGTAAGACAAACTTTAAAAAACCCGACAACCACCTGATCACCTATAGATCAGGGGAGCACTCTAGTCAAATAGATTTTATCCTCATCAGAGGACGTGACAGATGGACGGTCGTAAACACAAAAGCCTTCCCTAGTGAGCAATGTACATCCCAACATAGCTTAGTTGTGAGCGACCTCACAGTCAGAACTAGACGAACCTGGAAACAGAAGTCAACCTGGAGAAGAAAGATCTGGAAGCTGAAAGACACCTCAACCAGTAACAGATTTAAAGATATTTTACTCAACGCCTACGACAGTAAAGAAGAACAGATAGAGACATTTAACGTAGAAGAGAACTGGGAGTTCCTAAAAAATAACTTACTAGAGGCGACGGATGAGGTCTGTAGCTGTAGTAAGACCTCAAGCAGTAGGAGAGTGACTTGGTGGTGGAACAATAAGGTAGAAAAGGCAGTTAAGGCCAAGAGACAGGCATGAAAAGAATGGAAGAACAGGGGGAGCAGGGTACATTACATAGAGACCAAGAGGGAAGCTAGGCGACAAGTATACTTAGATAGGAGGGAAGCAGAGGATAGAAAATTCAAGCATGTTTTGCAACGTGAGGACCAGAAACAGGAGGTGTTCAAGATTGCGAGGCAGTGTGTGAGAGAGAATTGTGATGTCATTGGAGAGAAGTGTATCCAGAATGATAAAGGTGAGCTTGCCCTCACAAGTGCTGAGAAGAAAGATGCATGGAAGAGTCATTATGATAGATTACTAAATGAGGAGAATGCATGGGAAGAAGAGACCCTACCCCAAGTAGACCCTATAGAGGGGCCAGCAGTACAAGTCAGCAGCAACGTAGTAAGGCAATCAAAGATATGAAGATGGGGAAGGCAACCGGTCCATCAGGTATAGCTGCTGAGATGCTGAAGGCATCTGGGTCTGTAGGTCACACTATAACCACACGTATTGTTAACCAGGTAACACTAGAAGGTGTCATACCAAAAGATTGGTGCAGTAGCATCATTGTCAACTGCTACAAAGGTAAAGGTGATGCAGATAGATGAAACCATAGAGGTATAAAGCTGATGGACCAGGTCATGAAAGTAACAGAAAGAGTTATAGCACAGTTGATTAGGGACCGGGTGAAACTAGACGAGATGCAATTTGGGTTTGTACCAGGAAGAGGCACCACTGATGCCCTCTTCCTTGTCAGGCAGTTACAGGAAAAGTACCTAGCTAAAAGTAAGCCACTCTACCTGGCATTTATCGACCCTGAAAAAGCCTTTGACAGAGTTCCACGTGCTGTAATCTGGTGGGCTCTTAGAAAACTAGGAGTAGATGAATGGCTTGTGAAAGCGGTACAAGCCATGTATAGGGGAGCAGTCAGCAAAGTTAGGATTAGCAATGAGTATAGTGAGGAATTTAGCGTACAGGTTGGGGTCCACCAGGGCTCTGTTCTTAGCCCCCTCCTGTTCATCACAGTCCTGCAGGCAATAACGGAGGAGTTTAAGACCGGATGCCCGTGGGAACTCCTGTATGCTGATGACCTAGCACTTATAGCTGAATCTATGGTAGAACTAGAGAAGAAATTCCAAACTTGGAAGCAGGGACTAGAAAGAAAGGGTCTCAAAGTCAACATGACAAAGACTAAGGCCCTTGTAAGTAGACGAGAAAACAGAACCCAGATTCCCTCAGGGAAATGGCCTTGCTCAGTATGTAGGAAAGGTGTAGGTAGGAACTCCATTCTCTGCCCCAAATGCAAACAATGGGTACACAAGAGATGTAGCGGGATCTCAGAAAGCTTAATTAAGAATATAGGCTTCACATGCAGCAGCTGTGCTGGGACAGCAAACAGCCACAGGAAACAAGTACCACCAATCTCTAGGAGGGCTCTGTAGAAACAGTAGACAGCTTCTGCTACCTAGGTGACGGAATTAGCAGCGGAGGTGGGTGTTCAGAAAGTACAATAACTAGGGTAAGAACGGGATGGAAGAAGTTTAGGGAACTACTACCACTGCTAGCTGCAAAAGGCTTCTCCCTCAGAATGAAAGGCAGACTGTATGATGCGTGTATCCGAACAGTGATGCTGCATGGTAGTGAGACCTGGGCGCTGAAGGTGGAAGACTTACGTAGATTAGAGAGAAACGAAGCCTGCATGCTCCGATGGATGTGTAATAGTAATATACGCAAACGACAAAGCATAAATGAATTGAGAGAGAGACTGAGCATAAGAGGAATCAAATGCTGTGTGCAGGAGAGGCGGTTGCGTTGGTGATGCGTATGAAGGATGACAGCTGCATAAAAAGGTGCAGAGCACTAGAAGTCGATGGAAACCGCGGAGTGGGGAGACCCAAGATGACCTGGGATGAGGTGATAAAAGCCGACCTTACCCAATTACACCTCTCAAAGGCGATGACACACGACCGTGACCTCTGTCATCACGCAGTAATACAGAGTACCCGACCTCCCATGGGTACAAGCTGAAGCATATAGACAATATGCCCCCACACCCCCCACTGCAAGGTGGTCGTGGAAGTGCCACGGCAAAAAAGCACCCAGCCCACACTGTAAAGTGGACGTGTAGGCGCCACGAAAAAGCACCCAGCACTCACTGTAAATGTGGTTGGTGTTAGGAAGGGCATCCAGCTGTAGAAATCAAGCCAAATCAGTTCCTGTATGAGCAAGGCATGGTCAGCCAACCAGACACTGCCCACAAGACAACCCGTCTAACCCATGCTAGCGTGGAAGAACGGACGTAAAACGGTGATGATGATGATGATGACACATCCAGCGGAGCATGCACGCTTCATTCCTCTCCAGTCTGCGTATATCCTCTGCAAACAATGCCCAGGTCTCACTGCCATGTAACATTGCTGTTCGTATGCAGGCATCATACAGCCTACCTTTCATTTTTAGGGAGAACCCTTTAGCAGCTAATAGTGGTATAAGCTCTCTGAACTTTTTCCATCCAGTTCTGACTCTAGCTACTGTACTTTCAGAGCACCCTCCCCCACTGCTGATTTTGTCACCCAGGTAACGGAAGCTGTCCACTATTTCTATAGAACCATTTGTGCAATTGAAAGAGCTAGTATTCTGTGGGCACTTGCTGCTACTTATTGCACTAGAGCACCTATTTAGAGCTGCTATTTAGTGTACCTGAGCACCGGCCACATATAAAATCTATATTCTTAGTTAGCTTACCTGTGATCCCACTACATCTTTTATGCACCCATACTTTGCATTTGGGACATAAAATGGAGTTTCTACCTACTCCTTTCCTACACACTGAGCATGGCCATTTCCCGGATGGGACCGGCGCCCTATTTTCCTTCCTACAAACTAGAACTTTAGTCTTAGACAGGTTAATTTTAAGGCCTTTTGATTCTAGGCCATGCTTCCATGTTTGGAATTTCTTCTCTAGTTCGAGCATTGATTCAGCTATGAGCGTTAGATCATCTGCGTATAGGAGTTCCCATGGGCAGCCGGTCTTGAACTCCACTGTTATAGACTGAAGGGCAATAATAAATAGTAGGGGGCTAAGAACGGAGCCCTGATGAACACCAACTTTTACGCTAAACTCTTCACTATATTCGTTGTTAATTCTAACCTTGCTGACTGTTTCTTTATACATGGCTTGTATAGCTCTCACAAGCCATTCATCAACACCTAGTTTTCTAAGAGCCCACCAGATAATGGAACGGGGGACTCTGTCGAAGGCTTTCTCCAAGTAGACAAAAGCTAAGTATAGGGGTTTACTTTTAGCTAGGTACTTCTCCTGTAGTTGTCTTACAATGAAGAGAGCGTCTGTTGTACTTTTACCTGACACAAACTCGAACTGCTTTTCATCTAGATCAATTCTCTCTCTGATTAGTTGCGCTATTACTTTTTCCGTGACCTTCATGACCTGGTCGATTAATTTAATGCCTCTATAGTTACTCCTATCTAGGGCATCTCGTTTACCCTTGTAGCAGTTAATGATGATGCTGCTACGCCAGTCTTTCGGAACAAACCCATTCTGTATGACTTGGTTTACTATCCGGGTGACCATGGTGTGTCCCACCATTCCAGAAGCTTTCAGCATTTCAGCAACTATTTCCGAAGGCCCAGCCGCCTTACCCATCTTCATATCTTTGATTGCCTTACTTATTATACTATCTTCGAGTAACACTGCTGGTCCCTCTATTGGGTCGATGTGGGGGAGACTGTCTTTCTCCCATTTATTCTCCTCATTTAGTAGCCTTTCGTAGTTACACTTCCAAGCTACCTTGTTATCAGCGTCAGTGATGGCAAGTACACCATCATCATTAAGGACACACTTCTCCCCGACAATATCACGGTGTTCCTTGACACATTGCCTAGCAATCCTGAACACGTCACGTTTTTGGTCCTCGCGTTGTAGAACATGCTTGAACTTTCTTTCCTCTGCTTCCCTTCTTGCGAAGTACACTTGTCTCCTAGCTTCCCTCCTGGCCACTTGATAGTCTTCTCTACTTCCCCCATCCCGCCATACTTTCCAAGCCTGCTTTTTGGCCTTAATTGACTCCTCCACCATGTTACTCTCCTCCTGCCTATAGGCCTGCTCCAGCCACAGACTTCGTCTGCCGCCATCAGCAGGTTTGCTTTCAGGAATTCCCACTGTTCCTCTATATTGTACGACTCCAAATGCTCTTCCTTACTGTCGAAAGCATCAAATAATATGCTTTTAAATTTATTTCTGGCTGTGGGGTCCTTTAGCTTCCATATTTTTCTCCTGAGGATAGTCCTCTTCTGTTGTCTAGTACGTCTCGTCCTGACTATTAGGTCGCTAATTATCAGTCTATGTTGGGAGGTGCATTCTTCATGGGGGAGGGATTTAGTGTTTACAACAGACACTCTATCACGTCTTCTGGTAAGGATATAATCTACCTGGCTGGTGTGTTCCCCTGATCTGTAGGTGATCGTCTCGTTTTTTGAAGTTAGTGTTACAGATAGTTAGGTTATTTACGTCACAGAATTCCAGGATTCTGGAGCCTTCCTCATTTCTAGTACCAAACCTATAGCCTCCGTGGATTCCATCATAGCCGTCACAATGTTGTTCAACATGACCATTTAGGTCGCCAGCAATAATTATATAGTCACTGTCAGTTATTTGGGAGGTAGTGAGCATCAGTGTCTCATAGAAACTGTCTTTTATAGCGCCAGGCAGTCAGGATTGGGGCGCGTACGCAGATATTACCGTCACAGTAGTTCTATTTAGAACAAGTCTTATTTTAATTATTCTGTCATTCACTCTATTTACGTCTATTATCTTATCCACCCATTTTTCTGCTAACATGATTCCTACCCCACCTAGCCCATTGTCATTTCCCACCCAGAAAAGCTTATAGCATCGTTTTTTACCCACAATGAATCTAGCAGACCCGCCCCTCCACCTGGTCTCTTGGATACAGCAAACATCAACCTCCTTACGTTCAAGCATTTCTACAACCTCGTTAGAGCGGCCTTTTAAGGTGCCTACATTCATGGTACCAACTCTGAAGTTTTGGATTGCGTTTAGTGGGTGGGGCGCAGGGAGGGGTGAGGGAGATGGGGTTGGGGTTATGTTGGCCATCCGTGGCCGCAACAAAGAGGAGGGGTCCTTGCCCTTTCGTCCGGCAGCATGAGGTGAATTTGTCGTTATCTTTGGCATTGTCTTCGAGTGTCCAGATTCTTCAGACTCTCCAGAAATTGCTTAGTCCATCCATCATATCGAAAAGCAACCAGAAGTGATAGCATAGGCCGTTGACTTGTGATTGGTCCAAATAATAAAGGTGGAGAGTGGGGGCAGGTGGAGAGTGGGGCGGGTGGGAGGGGTATGGGGTAGTTAGCGAGGAGCAGGCTTATTTATATTTGGTGCGAGTAGGGAGTGAGAGAGAGCGACGTGTATGATAGAGAGAGTGGGGGGTGATAGCGATTTGAGAGGGCCGAGAGAGAAGCCATTTTTATGAAACCTGGAAAAATTTTCGGCCAAAATGGTAGCGAGAAGATTATTTAAAACAAGCGTGGAGAAGATTTTTTAGAACAGTGAGACAGAATTATAGAATAGCAATTATGAAGTAGGATTTGGATTCTGGGCGATTATAGATATATGGATGAATGAACCGAAGGGTGGGGAGGCAAGAAGAAAATGTTATTTATACGTTACATTTCGTAGAAACGGACTGACCATTAATAAATATATGTATATATATATAAGTTAAAACAATGAAATAAAAAATCAAGTCATTAGAGATATACTTCGCTGCTTTACGATCGTTTCTAGATGGTGATCATACATTGTATCTATACTCAGTGATTGATCTATTTAAGTTTACAAACTATCAGATAGAGAGAATATTTACTTACATGCATATCACCAGCTGCTTTCAAAAGCAATAATAATTTTATTCAATAATAATTTTACTCAGAATTAGTATCATGTCCATATTTGGAGGTAGTTGAAGAACTAATGAATCAAATTGTTTTTTTCATATGGTGTTAAGATGAAAAGTAATACACTTTAGTTGAGGTCATGACCCTTTGAAAGGAATGGTTGAAAGGTGTTAGTAGAAATGGCATAAAAATCCATTAGGAAGGAAGGGGATTGTCAAACTGATAGTTGAATGTATCTTGTATAGTGAATTTAAAAGGAATGTCAAAATAAATGGTGATTAGTGTTGTATTGAGTTTTAAGGTGAATATAAATTAATGTTATGGCTAGGAAAGATAGTATATTAAAAGATGAAAATTATAATAAGATAATTGTTTCTACTTTAGGCACAAGGCCAGCAAATACTCAGTGCATTACTGGTACTTTATTTTATCGACCCCGTAAGGATGAAAGGCAAAGTCAACCTCGGTGGGATTTGAACTCAGATCGTAAAGGGACGTAACTATGCTGGAAAGCATGGCGTCCGACCCTCTACCGATACTGCCAATCCACCACCGCTAATTATAATAAGATAATGTGATATAGTAATGCGATAATATACAACTTAACCAACAGAATATAGTACGGTGTGGTAAATTGCACTCAGTATAATATAACATATTATACGCTCTAAAATATTATTAAGTATGTTTATGCATAAACAATCAAACTCAGATAAGTACATGTTGGCATAGTTAAAACGCATAAATTTAATAGTCTACAAATTGCATATATTCACACCACATATAGAGAGAGGTACAGTTATATTGATATCTAACCAAAATATACATACGTGCAAATAGATGCAAACCTAAATACACATCCACACGCATGCATATAATCATATATATACATTTTTTCTAAAAAATCTAATTTAGTCCAGAAATAGCCGTCGAAACGGCTTGAGCTCTGCCGTCGGAGACCTGAACCTTTTCCTACTACCCAAAGTATTGAGTACTCTGGTGCGTTATGGTCCACCTGGTTCCTTACCACACTTCCTTCGTTATATATATATATGTCTGTATATATGTGTGTGTGTTCACGCTAAGTACCTATATCTATGTATATATGTATGTATTCATGTTGACTGATAAAATGACAAGTCAGTCAATCATATTGATGGCCTCTCCACAGCCCCGGCGGACAGACTAGGGAAAGATGCTTGTAAAGTGTTCATATTTTAGATAACTTTATTGGGATCTGCTTGTCAATGATTACATATAAGATGCTCTCTCTCTCCCTCTCTCTCAAAGAGAGTGGTGTGTGTGTGTGTGTGGAAGCAAGGAGAGAGGTTTTAGATAATGAAATCAGAGTAGACTCCCCCAATAAATGGAATGGTAGTCATGGTTGGAATGCATTATTTAGTGACACAGCTCTATTGGTAGCAAAACGTGTGGATAAAAGGAATCACTGGACAGATTTTAACAGATAAAAACAACTGGCAAAGACTCAGGGGTAGACCCCAGCTGTATCAATTAGAGATGGTTGCTTCTGACAGGACCCACTGGAAGGAGTGTTTGAGGACTTTGTTCACACGACCCTCTCAAGACGAAGAAGAGGAGGACGAAGAAGAAAACGAAAAGAAGCAGCAGCTCTGTTAGACCAGGGCTGACCATTGAGTTGACCAACAGGTTAAACAACAACATTACAAAGAAAGCAGCATACTCTCTTGTAAGTTTTGAAAAAAATAATAACTAGAAAAAAATGGATACAATAAAACTATAGAAGACAGGAAAAGGTATTTAGGTCAATTAGGTGTGGTATATCTACCTTGCCACCACCACCACACATACCTGGGTGGCAGTGGGAGGCACCACACATACCTGGGTGGCAGTGGGAGGTGAGTATTTCAGGAATGGCATTTACAGGTATGTAAGACAGGGTGGTTGTGGTGGAACAGGAGGTAGGTGAGCCGTTGAACTAGCAAATAGAATAGGTAGGTGGGTATGGGGGGGGGGGGGGTAGCGAGGGGTAGGTAAGTAGGTAGAGGAAGGAAGAGTGGTAGGGTGGAGGAGGAAGAGAGGTAGGGAAGGGGAGGGAGGGAGGTGCAGAGGTTGACATTGAGGTCAAACTGGGTGTACAACAAACAGGTGGTTGTGGTAGTGGTAGTGGTGGTGGTTGCTGTAGTGGTGGTAGTAGTGGTGGTGGTTATAGTGGTGGTGGTTGTAGTGGTGGTGGTTGTAGTGGTGGTGGTTGTGGTTGTAGTGGACAATGGGTGGCAGGGTGATAGTAGCTATACTTCCACCAGAAAGAGCCTTGCTATGACTATGTTTCCCATCGTACACCCTAACTTTGCGGTCTGAGTTCAAATCCCGCCGAGGTTAACTTTGCCTTTCTTCCTTATGGGGTCGATAAAATAAAGTACCAGTAATCCACTGGGGTAATTCTGGCCTTGTGCCAAAAGTAGAAACAATTATTGTATACTTTCATTATTGTATATTTTTACTTGCTAATTGCTGAAGTATTCTGTAGTGCAAGAACTGTAGGAGCTGAAGCCCTACATGTCTACAACTATAGTGGTACATCACATGTCTACAGTTATATAGTGGTACATCACATGTCTACAGTTACATAGTGGTACATCACGTCTACAGTTATATAGTGGTACATCACATGTCTACAGTTACATAGTGGTACATCACGTCTACAGTTATATAGTGGTACATCACATGTCTACAGTTATATATAGTGGTACATCACATGTCTACAGTTATATAGTGGTACATCACATGTCTACAACTATAGTGGTACATCACGTGTCTACAGTTATATATAGTGGTACATCACATGACTACAGTTATATATAGTGGTACATCACATGACTACAACTATATAGTGGTACATCACATGTCTACAACTATATAGTGGTACATCAGGTGTCTACAGTTATATATAGTGGTACATCACGTCTACAACTATAGTGGTACATCACATGTCTACAACTATATAGTGGAACATCACATGTCTACAACTATAGTGGTACATCACATGACTACAACTATATAGTGGTACATCACGTGTCTACAACTATAGTGGTACATCACATGTCTACAACTATATAGTGGTACATCACGTGTCTACAACTATAGTGGTACATCACATGTCTACAGTCATATATAGTGGTATATCACGTGTCTACAGTTATATATAGTGGTACATCAGGTGTCTACAGTTATATAGTGGTACATCACATGTCTACAGTTATATATAGTGGTACATCACATGTCTACAGTTATATATAGTGGTACATCACATGTCTATAATTATAGTGGTACATCACGTGTCTATAATTATAGTGGTACATCACGTGTCTACAGTTATATATAGTGGTACATCACATGTCTACAGTTATATATAGTGGTACATCACGTGTCTACAGTTATATATAGTGGTACATCACGTGTCTACAGTTATATAGTGGTACATCACATGTCTACAGTTATATATAGTGGTACATCACATGTCTACAGTTATATATAGTGGTACATCACATGTCTACAGTTATATATAGTGGTACATCACATGTCTACAGTTATATATAGTGGTACATCACGTGTCTACAACTATAGTGGTACATCACATGTCTACAGTTATATATATTGGTATATCAAATGTCTACAGTTATATAGTGGTACATCACGTGTCTACAACTATAGTGGTACATCACATGTCTACAGTTATATATATTGGTATATCAAATGTCTACAACTATATAGTGGTACATCACGTGTCTACAGTTATATAGTGGTACATCACGTGTCTACAGTTATATAGTGGTACATCACGTGTCTACAGTTATATAGTGGTACATCACGTGTCTACAGTTATATATAGTAGTACATCACGTGTCTACAACTATAGTGGTACATCATATGTCTACAGTTATATAGTGGTACATCACGTGTCTACAACTATATAGTGGTACATCACATGTCTACAGTTATATATAGTGGTACATCACATGTCTACAGTTATATATAGTGGTACATCACATGTCTACAGTTATATATAGTGGTACATCACGTGTCTACAGTTATATATAGTGGTACATCATGTCTACAGTTATATAGTGGTACATCACGTGTCTACATTATATATAGTGGTACATCACATGTCTACAGTTATATATAGTGGTACATCACATGTCTACAGTTATATATAGTGGTACATCACATGTCTATAATTATAGTGGTACATCACATGTCTACAGTTATATATAGTGGTACATCACATGTCTACAGTTATATATAGTGGTACATCACATGTCTATAATTATAGTGGTACATCACGTGTCTACAGTTATATATAGTGGTACATCACGTGTCTACAACTATAGTGGTACATCACATGTCTGCAGTTATATAGTGGTGCATCACATGTCTACAACTATATATCGTAGTACATCACATGTCTACAACTATAGTGGTGCATCACATGTCTACAACTATATAGTGGTACATCACATGTCTACAACTATATAGTGGTACATCACGTCTACAACTATATATAGTACATCACATGTCTACAACTATAGTGGTACATCATGTGTCTACAACTATAGTGGTACATCACATGTCTACAACTATATATCGTAGTACATCACATGTCTACAACTATAGTGGTACATCACATGTCTACAGTTATATATAGTGGTACATCACATGTCTACAGTTATATATAGTGGTGCATCACATGTCTACAACTATATAGTGGTACATCACATGTCTACAGTTATATATAGTGGAACATCACGTGTCTACAGTTATATATAGTGGTACATCACGTGTCTACAGTTATATATAGTGGTACATCACCTGACAAAATGAAGTTCATTACATTCACCTCTGAGATAAATATTTCTGTCATTTGTTTTGGAAAAACCCCAAAACAAATAGAGGACAAAGAGGACTGAAACCAAACAATTGACACCTCCCATTTGCTTCCTCATATTCCAGTGGTAAGATATAGAGAAATAAAAACTAAACAGCTTCTATAGTAAGGGGTCTTTGTAAAATGAAAGGCAATCAGGAGTGTGAGGGGACCAGACAGTTCCAATTTCAATTATTGTAATTTCATTGGTTTGACTAGAAGGTAGTTATTGTTGAAAGGTATTTGGTGGGGATTTCTGAGTTGCCCTAAATTACTTCAGTTAGCTGTCCCTGCCCCCTTTTTTAAACAACTTTTATTTCTTTACATCTCATCCCAGTTATTTTCTTTTTCTTTCTTCATTCCTAGGTGTAGGCATGGCTATGTGGTAAAGAAGTTCACTTTGAAACTATGTGAAATTGGGTTCAATCCCAATGTGTGGCATCTTGCTTCGGGCCAACAAATGTCTTGTGAGTAAATTTGGTAGATGGAAAGTGTAGGAAATTTGTGTGTGTGTCTGTGTGTGTAAACATTTAAAGTCTGCTTTCCCTGCTAGCAAGGGTTGGATGGGTGATCACAGACCATGTCAGTACTTGATTGGAGCCACTGATTTCTAAGATGAACTGGAGTTGTGTACTTTATATACCTTTGACACAACTGAAAACTGGATGGGAGGCATCAAAGCCTTGCTTGCTCACAGCTGACTTGGGGTTAAACAACAACAACCAGTGAAGTGTGTACAGCTATAGACCCTTAGACTGGATGGTCATGGATGGAAGGCTTGCTCACAGCTGACTTGGGGTTAAACAACAACAACCAGTGAAGTGTGTACAGCTATAGACCCTTAGACTGGATGGTCATGGATGGAAGGCTTGCTCACAGCTGACTTGGGGTTAAACAACAACAACCAGTGAAGTGTGTACAGCTATAGACCCTTAGACTGGATGGTCATGGATGGAAGGCTTGCTCACAGCTGACTTGGGGTTAAACAACAACAACCAGTGAAGTGTGTACAGCTATAGACCCTTAGACTGGATGGTCATGGATGGAAGGCTTGCTCACAGCTGACAAGGAATTTAACAAACAACAAGTGTGATGTCAGTCACTTAACTGTGATTCATAATACCAAACAACAACAACACTTACAACAACAAATACTGTTATTAAAGACATTATTATTACAGTCATCATCATTGTAATGTTTAACAAGAGATATACAAATATTTTTCTTCCTGGACACACAGACAGAACTTAAAGAAAGGAAATAATAGAGATAGAGGAATCTATTGTTTATTTCACTTGGGTGCTACTACCACCACCGCTACCACCACTTCTACTACCACTACTGCTGCTACTACTACCACTACTGCTGCTACTACTACCACCACTACTACTACTACTACCACCACTACTGCTACTACCACCACCACCACTACTACTACTGCTACCACTACCACCATTACTGCTACTACTACCACCACCACCACCACTGTTACTACTACCACTACTATCACCACTGCTATTATTACCACCACCACCACTACTACCACCACCACTACTACAATGACTACCACCACCATCAATACTACTTCAATCTATCTACTACATCTAAAGAAATATTTCACCACCACCACCATCAAACTCTTGACCACAACTATTATTACTACTACTATCACCACCACAACCAACACCACTACTACTATCACTACTACCACCCCCACCATGGCCACAACTATTATTACTACTACTACCACTACATTTATTCAAGATAAAGTCCCTTTCCTCACCACCCCACTACCTTTTACATATTTATGAATACCAAGGAAAACACACACATACACTGTAACATTCCTTAGGGATGGGCTGGAACATAGAAAGTGTGTGATGTATGTGGGACATACTACTACCACCACCACCACTAGCATCAGTACCTATTGTTAAACTACCTACCCTGTGTGTGTGTTGTAAAAAGAAAGTGGTTGATTGCAACTTCAAGTTTACCTGTCTGGAGTCTTGTTCAAACAGTTTTTAACAAGACTCCAGACAACAGAATGTTGAAGCCAGTCAACCAATTTATTTATAATAAACTTAAATACATTCTGTAAAGTGGTTGGTGATAGGAAAGGCATCCAGCTATAGACAGCTTGCCAAACAAAGGGTTGGAAGGACCCTATAGTAGTGTCAACCTTTCTAATGCTCTCTTATTTACACAGTATCTACTAATGCTTCCACTGCAATGCTCAAAACACCAAAGAGCTGCTTCAACCTGAACCTAAAATCCAGATCAACTTTTCAAATCTCACAGTCAAAGAAATTGGAATATTTGTGAAGAAAGTTAGATCCCAAAGAAGCCAAAAGAACAATGATATCTCATACAAGAGAAGAAGCAATAACACAGGATTGGTGCTTGGCAGTTGTGACAGAAGAAGGCATCAGCAATCGATTAGATTCGATGCTTTTCCTCAAAGTAGAGGGTAAGTTGTTTGAAGGTGTTTTGGCAAGAAGAATGTCTTCTAGCACTAAAAGAACTCACAGACAAATTAGTTCAGAAAGCCAGTGTCTAGGAGATGTCCATGCTGCCTTGAGAGGGCTCAGATGATTTGGAGTTGAGAAGGAAAGACCATGTTGTTTGGCTTCATGTGGCAGATGAACATGGATTTGTTTCCTATACATGGATACACAAAACATTAGGTTGGAGAGAGAACAGCATTTCAAGATGAGTGGGACAGAACTCCTAATGGGACAGAACTCCTAATGTGGCAGAACTCCTAATGTGGCAGAACTCCTAATGTGGCAGAACTCCTAATGTGGCAGAACTCCTAATGTGGCAGAACTCCTAATGTGGCAGAACTCCTAATGTGGCAGAACTCCTAATGTGGCAGAACTCCTAATGTGGCAGAACTCCTAATGTGGCAGAACTCCTAATGTGGCAGAACTCCTAATGGGACATAACTCCTAATGTGGCAGAACTCCTAATGTGGCAGAACTCCTAATGTGGCAGAACTCCTAATGTGGCAGAACTCCTAATGTGGCAGAACTCCTAATGTGGCAGAACTCCTAATGTGGCAGAACTCCTAATGTGGCAGAACTCCTAATGTGGCAGAACTCCTAATGTGGCAGAACTCCTAATGTGGCAGAACTCCTAATGGGACATAACTCCTAATGTGGCACCTTAATTCAATCTTCAGGTGGCACCCACCAAAGGAATTCACGGTACGCATAACAATAAACATTGTAATTGGGTGTACCATTTTCCCGCTCCTCTTTATGTTGGTTATGGATTTCATACTGAGAGGTGCAAGAAGCTGCTCAGGGGACATTTGGTACTGCCACTGCTATGTTTTTATGGAGACCATTACTGCAATAGTGAGAAACAAGAATCAGGAGAGAAAGAAAAACTCTTTAAACCCAGTTAAATGAACTAATGAACTACCCCAGTTATATTGTCTTTAATGTAGTGTCAAGTTCAGAAATTTCACATTGAAATGTCATTAACACTAACCGTCTAACCCATGCTAGCATGGAAGAACAGACGTAAAACGGTGATGATGATGATGATGATGATGACTGATTCCAATGACCAGGAAGCAGGCAATTAAGAGTATTGACCGTATTGCTACAGTTGCCTTAAATGATGTGAAGGTATTGTGGTAGAGGTCAAGTTGAGACTAGCTTTAACTACAATTGACAACTGCAGTTTGGTAAAGGAAGTTTAAAGTGTAATGTTATCAACAGTGTTTAGCCAAGGATGTAATAGCCACTCCAAGTACATGAAATACTGTTAATAAGACTGGAGAGAATAGAAGGGTGCTAGCAAATTCTTATGAAACTGGCATTGTCTTCAACCATGCTTTATAAAAGTTGTACTACATAGTGCTACTGTGAAATTCAGCCACTTTCAACATTGTTGGGTGAGAAGTTTAATGAAGCCAAAGCCTATTGTCATATGTTGCTTTATTGAGGCTCCTCCACTGCAGGGTGCCCGGGGCAATTGCCCCTTTTGACCCCCATTAAATCCAGCTCTGCCTTTAGGATTTGGTGATTCCCATGTTTTGTACAACACAGCTAATAGTATTGATAGGAAAACATTGGAGCAAGAGAAAAGCTGTTGAGATGACAGAGACCACCTTGGAAATGAAGGTGATAAAGTGTGGTGTAAAACATAGGACGGATGAACAATAAAGATGGCTTTGCTGCTGTTGACAATATTTATGTTACATACTGGTATGTGACCCCAAAGACCTTGCCCTTCCCTTCATTTTCCATTTTTAAATATCTGTAGTGTTGTTGCTATTTGAAATAGATTTGTTTATGATATTTTTATTTTTATTGTGGAAAGTGTTTTTATTTAATCAGATAAATATATCTTAGAGTATTAATGTTGTGGTGATCAGCAGTCAGTAATGAGAAGAAGGGAGGTAGGTGTAAAAGCCAAACTTGCTGGTAGAGCTGCTACTTCTCCAAATTGAGAGATCACAGCTCTGATACTATGGGTATGTGGTTAGAATGTCTCACCAAAGAAGCACTGGACAGATTTTTACGTGCAAAACCAATCGGTAGTAGACCCCGAACAAGATGGTTGGATAACAACCATGAGTTTGGTTGGTCTTGCTTGGGGATCCAGCCAGATCAGTTGGAGACAGTTGCTACTGATAGGACTTGCTGGAAGGAGTGTTTGAGGACTCTGCCACCACAACCCTCTCAGGGATATGTGGGCAAAGAAGAAAAAGAAAAGAAATGATCAAGGTGACAATATTTATGTCACATACTGGTATTAATTCAAGAGTATTAATGTTGTGATGATTAAGCATTTCCCAGAGATGAATTAATACTACATATGATCTGGGGTTAAACAACAACCGCAACAACAACATAGGTATATACACACCAAACTGTAAATAACTTAAGTTAAATCTGCAATAAATTAGGTGTAGCTTAACTAATTAATACTTAACTTTGGTAACAAATGAATTATAATTAGAATACAGCTGAATGGTGGTAATCAGTTGAGAGAGAGGGAGAGTGTGGGTGATGTACATGTGCTGGTGTGTATGAATAAATTTATAAACAAAGAAATCTCTCTCTCTCTCACATATATATATATGTATATGTGTGTGTATATATATAAAATCAAGCTTTAGCAAATAGAGAAGAAGTTTTAAAATAAATTTTAAAAAGTTTGCTGTACTTACTATATATATGTGCCTTTACCGTGGTTTCCAATCCCAAAATAAACAGATAATCCAAGCGGATTTCCATTGAGAAAGAGATTTTCGTCAGAAGGCTTTTCTTGCTCGGAGAATATAAAATTTTCGAGTTCAAATCACAAACTGGTGCCACACAAAACTGTTCCTAAATGTCCGCCCTACTTTCTGTCTTCACACACGGCACTAGACAGAATTGTTTCTTCTCTCATTCACTCTCATTCGGGAACAGTTTTGTGTGGCACCAGTTTGTGATTTGAACTCGAGAATTTTATATTCTCCGAGCGAGAAAAGCCTTCTGACGAAAATCTCTTTCTCAATGGAAATCTGCTTGGATTATCTGTTTATTTTGGGATTGGAAACTGTGGTAAAGGCATATATAGTAAGTACAGCAAACTTAAAAAATTTATTTTAAAACTTCTTCTCTATTTGCTAAACCTTGATTTTATATGTTCTGGCTTGTTAATTTATTAACCTACCATAGAACCACATTGGCATACACTTGGACAATACTTGTATCCCTATATGTATTTTTTACATGTAGGAACACATACTTTTATTATATATATATATATATATATATAAAGTCTAAAGTTTGTCCTAAACCAGAAGCCTCATTTAGCCAGTGCTCATCTCGGTTTCATGGCGTGAAGCGACTGAGATTACAAGACTCCCCCTCTGGACAGGACACCAGTCCATTGCAGGGTTAAACCCCCAGCTATTGCTGGTACTCATTTTCAGCTGAGTATACTGGAGCAACGTGAAATGAAGTGTTTTCTCAAGAACACATCACACAACCCAGGAATCGAACCAACAATATTATGATCGTAAGTCCAACACCCTTACACATACACAAATAGAGAAGGCACATGGCTTAGTGGTTAGAGCATTGGGCTTAAAATCAGGAGGTTGTGAGTTCGATTCTTGGACTGAGTGATGGGCTGTGTCCTTGGACAAGACACTTTATTTCATGGTGCTTCATTTTACTCAGCTGTAGAAATAAGATGTGATGTTACTAGTGGCAAGATGTATCGGTCTTTGCCTTGGAGAATATTAGTGGTGGGGAGAGGGGAGGCTGGCATACATGGGCACCTGGTGGTCTTCCGCAGAAAACCTTGCCTAGACATAGACTTGTGCCTCAGAGGAGAACTTTCTAGGTGTAAAGGGTATCTTTGCTTATATATGTGTGTGTGTGTATGTATGTATATATATCTGTGTGTGTGTATGTATGTGTATATATATGTGTGTATATATATATATATATATATATATGTGTGTGTGTGTGTAAACAACTATGTTGATAGAAGAATCAACTATCATTAAAAAAATTATATTTATTTCCTTAGACAAGTTTCAAAAGAGTTTTACATGTAATTATTGAAATGTTATGAAACATTTCACCTGTGTCCCTATACAGGTGTAGATATACATGTGTCCCTATACAGGTGTAGATATACAGCGATAATTGTACATTCCTTCTCTTCAGAGAACAGAGGTTTGAAAATGAGTGGGAATGTGAGTGAAATATCAATTTTAACATAGGAAGGAAGATGAAGCAATTGTACAGCATAAGACAATTACTATCATATATAATTCTCTACATTTCTTTGAGCATTATATATATAGTTCTAACTTCGCTATATGTGAACATTATATGTTGAAAAGAAAGTGTGAGTTTATTAATGTACAGGGAAAACCACCAGTGTATGGAATCTATAAACTAAGAAAGGTGAGGGTTAGAGTTATCTTTTCTATTATATTTGAAGAGCCCAGGATTCTCTTTCCTTTGAGCTCATAAATTACAGGGACCAATGCGAGTTTATGACTCCATTAATTAATTTATATATATA
>OZ024740.1:17767184-17792184 GCA_964016885.1 Eledone cirrhosa
GAACCGGGTGGACCATAACGCACCAGAGTACTCGATACTATGGGTAGTAGAGTGGGTAATAGGAAAAGAGTCAGGACCCCGACGGCGGCTGGGTCCTGACTATTTTCCTATATATATATATATATATATATTATATATATATATATCAAAGATATATGATAGTGAAGAGTTTAGCGTAAAAGTCGGCGTCCATCAGGGCTCTGTTCTCAGTCCCCTACTATTTATTATTGCCCTTCAGGCTATAACAGAGGAGTTCAAGACCGGCTGCCCATGGGAACTCCTATACGCAGATGACCTAACACTCATAGCTGAATCAATGGCCGAGCTAGAGAAGAAATTCCAAACATGGAAGCACGGCCTAGAATCAAAAGGCCTTAAAATTAACCTGGCTAGGACTAAAGTTCTAGTTTGTAAGAAAGAAAATAGGGCGGCGGTCCCTTCCGGGAAGTGGCCATGCTCAGTGTGTAGGAAAGGCGTAGGTAGAAACTCCATTTTGTGTCCCTAATGCAAAGTATGGGTGCATAAAAGATGTAGTGGGATCACAGGTAAGCTAACTAAGAACATAGATTTTACATGTGGCCGGTGCTCTGGTGCAATAAGTAGCAGCAAGTGCCCACAAAATACTAGCTCTTTCAACTGCGCAGAGGGTTCTATAGAAATAGTGGACAGCTTTCGTTACCTGGGTGACAAAATCAGCAGTGGGGGAGGGTACTCTGAAAGTACAGTAGTTAGAAAACCCGCCACACAGTCCACGCTGTAATGTGGCCGTGTAGGCAACACGGTAAAAACCTCCCAGCCCCACACTGTAAATGTGGTTGGTGTTAGGAAGGGCATCCAGCTGTAGAAAACCCGCCACACAGTCCACGCTGTAATGTGGCCGTGTAGGCAACACGGTAAAAACCCCCCAGCCCCACACTGTAAACGTGGATGGTGTTAGGAAGGGCATCCAGCTGTAGAAAACCCGCCAGACAGTCCTATGCGAGCAAGACAATCACTCTTGCCTCAAGTGGGACTACCCCCGTCCAAACCCATGCAAGCGTGGAACACGGACGTTAAACGTTGATGATGATGATGATGATGATGATGATGAACAGTCCCATTGGATATTGTATTAAATTATCAACTAAATAAATTAGAACTGACCTACAGGAAATGTATCTATATAACTACATATCTCTCTATATATAACTATATATATCTATATACATATCATTACATATATCTACATATATATCCATATACATATATATATCTATATATATGGAGGCACATGGCTTAGTGGTAAGAGTATTGGCCTTGCAATCAATAGGTTGTGAGTTCAATTCTCAGACCGGGTGATGTGTTGTTTCCTTGAGCAAGACACTTTATTTCACATTGCTCCAGTTTACTCAGCTGTAGAAATGAGATGATAGGGACTGGGGCCCCTATCATTCCACTGCAAAGTGGACGTGTAGGCGCCATGGCAAAAAAGCACCCAGCACTCACTGTAAATGAGGTTGGTGTTAGGAAGGGCATCCAGCTGTAGAAAGCAAGCCAGAATCAGTTCCCGTCCCACCCTTGCAAGCAGGGAAAAGCGGACGTAAAATGAAATGATGAAATGATGATATATATATCTACATATATATATATACATACATATATACATATATATATCTGCATATATATATATACATACATATATATATACATGTATATCTATATATATATATATATCTACATCATCATCATCATCATTTTACGTCTGCTTTTCCCTGCTTGCAATATATATCTACATATATATCTATATATAACTACATATACATATATATATATATGTATCTACATAAATATATATATAGTAATAATTATGAAGACCAAACTAAGGATTATATATATATATATATTCATTCATTCATTCATTTAATTTTACGTCCACTTTTTCCCTGCTTGCAAGGGTGGGACGGGAACTGATTCTGGCTTGATATCTACAGCTGGATGCCCTTCCTAACACCAACCTCATTTACAGTGAGTGCTGGGTGCTTTTTTGCCGTGGCATCTCCACGACCACTTTGCAGTGGAATGATAGGGACCCCAGTCCCTATCATCTCATTTCTACAGCTGAGTAAACTGGAGCAATGTGAAATAAAGTGTCTTGCTCAAGGAAACAACACATCACCTGGTCGTTTCCTTGAGCAAGACATATATATATATATAAAAGTATATATTAACCCGTAGAGGAAATATTTATCATTAGTACAGATTAAAGTTTAAGCAAAGAATTTCTGCTTACACCCTATTACGGGATCTTGATAATATGATATATATATATATATATATATATAAGCCAATATGAGTATAAGCCAACACCACTATTTTATGTCTGAGAAATGGGCGAAAATCTAAACCTTATTTACATAGAATTTGAAGTGTGTGAAATTCATCAAATATAAGTTGAGCTCCCACCCACCTCTACCAACGAATTTTTGGTTACATATTCCTTGGCTTATATTCGAGTATACACAGTATATATACATACTAGTATATAAGTCGCATCTTTATAATAGTTTAGCCTTTGACCAATATGTAAAAGGTTCAGTAGAAATGATGGATGTGGGTTTTTGTGTCCCTCCAGCCCCCCTTTTTTTTAAAAGTAAAAAATGCTGTAACTTATGAGTATATTTGGTATATTTTATATTTAGTAGCAAAACTTTAATTTTGGGTTTATACATTCTAACAGAATCTGACATTGAAAAGTTCCTGTTACATTTTATATAACACTAGCAGATTTACCCGGCGTTGCTCGGGGTTTGAAATTATGCTAAGAATATACAGCAGTCTCTTTATAAGGATTGTCAATAAAGTTGATTATCTCCCCTTTTTTATAAGGATTGTCAATAAAGTTGGTTATCTCCCTTACATCAATTTTGCTACCGATAATTTTGATATCGATTTTTTATTGCTCAACGTGGGTTAATTGGAAAAATGTTTGTGATGTGACCATCTTAGCGACCTGTGCAACGTGCACAGAAAATTTGGTGAAATTCAGTTAGTAATTGTAAAAGCCTTAAGTATGCAAAGTTGTACACAGACACACACACATCCTCGCTTTTACATATATAAAGATAAAGATTTATCTGGCAACTGTGTTCACATGTCATACCTGGTTAGGTGAGATAAGGTTAGGTCCCGGTTGGTAGATCTCATAGACCTAAAGAGAGATGTCGGGTGGGAGAGAGAGAGGAAGGAAGAAGAAAAAGATAAACAACAAAAAATATAAAGAAAAAATCCAACTGAGATAAAAAAAAATGTAATTAAAACAAAACAAGGAAACAGAAAAAAAGTAAAGTATGAGAAAAAAGAAAAAATATATAAAAAAGGAAAATAGAGATTGATGGAGGTAAATGGTGTTAAATATATAATGAAAGGTGAGAGATGGGAGGCGATGAGGTGATGAGGTGATGGGAGGTGGTGAGAGAAGATGGGAGGAGGTGAGAGAAGATGGGAGGTGGTGAGAGAAGATGGGAGGTGGTGAGAGAAGATGAGAGATGGGAGGTGATGAGAGATGGGAGGTGATGAGAGAAGATGGGAGGAGATGAGAGAAGATGAGAGGTGAGGGAAGATGAGAGGTGAGGGAAGATGAGAGGTGAGGGAAGATGAGGTGAGGGAAGATGGGAGGTGAGGGAAGATGGGAGGTGAGGGAAGATGAGAGGTGAAGGAAGATGAGAGGTGGGGGAAGATGGGAGGTGAGGGAAGATGGGAGGTGAGAGAAGATGGGAGGTGAGAGAAGATGGGAGGTGAGGGAAGATGAGAGGTGAGGGAAGATGAGAGGTGAGGGAAGATGAGAGGTGAGGGAAGATGGGAGGTGAGGGAAGATGGGAGGTGAGGGAAGATGAGAGGTGAGGGAAGATGAGAGGTGAGGGAAGATGAGAGGTGGGGGAAGATGGGAGGTGGGGGAAGATGGGAGGTGGGGGAAGATGGGAGGTGAGGGAAGATGGGAGGTGAGGGAAGATGGGAGGTGAGGGAAGATGGGAGGTGAGGGAAGATGAGAGGTGAGGGAAGATGAGAGGTGAGGGAAGATGAGGTGAGGGAAGATAGGAGAAGATGGGAGGAGATGAGAGAAGATGGGAGAAGATAGGAGGTGACGAGAGATGGGAGAAGATGGGAGGTGACAAGAGATGGGAAGTGACGAGAGATGGGAGGTGATGAGAGAAGATGGGAGGTGATGAGAGAAGATGGGAGGTGATGAGAGAAGATGGGAGGTGATGAGAGAAGATGAGAGGAGATGGGAGAAGATGGGAGGAGATGGGATGAGATAATGGTGGGAAATGAGAGGTGAGAAATGATGGGAGGAGAAATATAAATACAGAAGAATGGTGATGAAAAATGAAAAAGACAAAAAAGCCGAACAAAGGTGAGAAATGAGAGGAGATATAAATGAAATGACATTAAATGAAAACTAATAAGATAAAATAAGATAAAATAAGATAAAATAAGAAAAAAGATTGACAAAATTGTTTTTTTAATACTTTGTAAGATAAAAATAAAAGATGTAAAATAACAGCAAAAAACAAATAAAAATAAAGTAAAAGTTTAATAAAAAGAAATAAATATAAACAAAACAAACAATAAATACTAAACTTTAAAAATGTTTGAAAGAGGAGGGGGTTATTGAGGTCAAAAGTTAAGATATGGAGAGATTAGTGACACAGTGAAGGTCATAATTTACCAACCACAAAGGTCAAGATATGGAGAAGTCAGTAAAACAGTGAAGGTCATAGATTACTGACCACAAAGATCAAGATATGGTGGAGAGGTCAGTAAAATAGTGAAGGTCATAGTTGACTGACCACAAAGGTCAGTAAAATAGTACTATATCTACTATAGTGAAACTGGTATTGTGGTAAAAGTATTAGTTTACTGACCACAAAGATCTAGGTAGGAGGTAGAGATGAGTTTGTGCCTAATTGTGCTGTGGATTGGCAGTATCGGTAGAGGGTCGGACACCATGCTAGGGTGGTGGATTGGCAGTATCGGTAGAGGGCCGGACACCATGCTAGGGTGGTGGATTGGCAGTATCGGTAGAGGGCCGGACACCATGCTAGGGTGGTGGATTGGCAGTATCGGTAGAGGGCCGGACACCATGCTAGGGTGGTGGATTGGCAGTATCGGTAGAGGGTCGGACACCATGCTAGGGTGGTGGATTGGCAGTATCGGTAGAGGGTCGGACACCATGCTTTGATGCATAGAGTTACGTCACTTTGCAGTCTCAGTTCTAATCCCGCTGAGGTTAACTTTGCCTTTCATCCTTACGGGGGTCGATAAAATAAAGTACCAGTAATGCACTGGGATAATTGCTGGCCTTGTGCCAAAAGTAGAAACAATTAAGACCGGTCTTGTGTCATGAAGAGAGATTCAAGGCAGGAAATGACAAGTGCCAGGATAATCTTATTTTACCTTGTGCCTTGATCTAATACAGTGTTTCTCAACCTTTTTACCCTTGAGGAATCCTTGAAATAGTTTTCATGTCTCAGGGAACCCCTGCTTAAAATTATTATATACCATTATTAATATCCCTCTTTTAGAAGTTAAGGTCTTTATTATAATAACCAAGGATTTTCCAACAATATTCCGTACATATGTACAGGGCCGGATTTAATGGGGGCAATTGTCCTGGGTCCCCTACAGTGGGGCTCCCACCAGCGACGGCCGTAGCAATTTATTTGTGCCCTCAGCTGGGCTTTTTAGCTTTAGGATGGTTAGAATTTTTGAATTTAATACCTGTATATATAACTTTTCAATTCCACTTGCACCAAACGAACTTTGATATGTAAAAATTGGTGGTGGAGTGGGGGGAGTTGCTGTGTATTCTAATTTTTTGTGTATGAGGAGCCCCCCTCCCCAACCTGAAGTGCCCCGGGCCCACCAACGTCTAAATCTAATCCTGCATGTAGAGTAAAATTAGGAATATAAAATCAAACAAAAGTGCATTAGCTTATTTATCAGTGTTCCTCATGGAACCCCTGGCAACCTCTTGTGGAATCGTAGGGTTCCGGGGAACATTGGTTGAGAAATGGTAGTGTAATACATACATCTCATCTGTAGATTGAGCCCTGCATGACATATTGTCTGATGCTCTACCAATTCTGCCAATCTAACTCCCTAAAATACTACAGCATTTATAATTGGTACAGCTGATGTGATACAACTATTTCTATAAAGACGCATAAATATAAAGATAGACATAGATATATTCCATGAAATAGCAATACTGGGCTCTATTAATGTTGCTAAGACATTATCTCAGCTAAGAAATGTGGTCAGCTGAAAAGTTCATAGGTTGACTATGAAGGAGCTGTGAAATCTTACATGTATCAATTTCAAATCTTTTTCTTAATAACTAGATTGTTCCTTCCCAGGGACTCTGTTGAAAGGATAATAACCCTTTTGATAGCAATCAACATGAAATTACCTCTTGTTCTATCACACAGCACTACTTAGTTTAACCATTTACATTACTCTATATATACTGCTGTATTTTTGTGGTAAAGGCTTTATCTTACATAATTATCTCACATAATATTGAATCTATGAGATTGTGAGGTTATTTATTTTGAGAACAATACCTTAATGTAGGTATGAGCAGCCAGTTACAGCCAGTTTGAACAGAAAGAGATGAGAGAATTCTGGCCGGATATGGCCGGTTTAAATGCTAAAGGGTTAAGGGGTTTATATTTAAAATATTTCCATTATAATTTAATACTATGTAAGAACCCCTTTTACTTTAAGTTCCAAACATTAGCTTAATAATGAGAATTGTCCGGCCGCTTTCTCTTCGCAATGGTCACCATCGAGCTCCGCAAGATCGGAATGTCAGCAGCCCATCTAAGGAAAGAGCTCCGTGAGGTGGGGTGGCTGTTGCAACGGGTGTTACAGCCCTAGACCCAGAGCCCATCACCTTCTCCCCTTCTCTCTGTGGTGTTACAGTCCTTGCTCCTCCTCCTTTTCCTCTCATTTATGTCTTTTATAGTCCTTTCCTCTACTTTCCTATACAACCAGATCTGCCCTTCTTTACCCCTTCCCCATTTGTAATAATGAGTTAGTTATATTACTAAATCCCTCCAAATTTTTGATTATTAAAAAAAATATGAAAATTTTAATGCAGTGATTTTTGTGACAAATATTGCAATGGAAGGGTAAATAGGAACAAGGTTTAGGTCTGATAAACACCAGAAACTGGTCGCAACATCAATACAACAACAATAATGGTGGCAGTGTGAATGTTTTCTTCTATTTCTTCACCTAAAAGAAGGCCTACTTTGGTTGAATCTATTGAGATATATGACAAGTGTGATTATGTTGATAAATAACAAGTGGGACATTGCTGGGAAAACAAAACATCTCAGAACTAAAGAGGCAACAGCATACTACATGGTTTATATATCTCTATATCTATACACATATATATATATGAATAGAAATGGCTTCCTGATGATTTCTCTCGAATGAAACAGTTCTTGTCCTGTAGAAGCCATTTCTATATTAAATATTTATACTCTGCTATGTATTGAGTACATTACTTACTGTGGTTACCCACGATTGAACCCGGGATAAACTTATTTATAGAGGCCTTCAATAGGTGTGCGTGTGTATGTATGTATATATATATATATATATATACGTCAGCATATTAACTAACTAATCGGGTGCCCTCTGTACTTTAAGATGCAGTTCTTCAATTTCAAGTTTATTATCTCATTGAGTGAGTGGGACATGGCCGGAAATCACTGAATTAAATTCGGTAACTTTCCTAAACTATATATATATAGGTTTTGTTGAACAAATGGGGAGAAACAAAAAACTCAATACATAAGTATCAGATTTTATTATAGATATAAGGCTCTATCAGTGACTTGAAGGCCTAAGGTTTGTGCTTAAGGGCACTTATCATGTGTATGTGTGTGCACTTTTGAAAAGAGCCTACCTTATTTGGAGAAATTTTGCCAGGAGGTAGATTTGCATCCTGTAGTTATATAGAAACCAAGGTTTACATAAAATCAACACCAATAAACATAACCACAAACACCATTCAATTATGAAGCAACATCATTTTTATGTCCACTTTTCCATACTTGCAATGGTTAAATATGTCCCCTCTAGTAAAGTATCTTTCCACTCATTTTTTTCCCTTTGTTACCTCTTATATAGTTTAGTATCCTGAGCTCAACTTTTTCATATCTATATAAACATACCTGAGCTCAACTCTTTCATATCTATATATACATACCTGAGCTCAACTCTTTCATATCTATATAAACATACCTGAGCTCAACTCTTTCATATCTATATATACATACCTGAGCTCAACTTTTTCATACCTATGTAAACATACCTGAGCTCAACTCTGATATCTATATAAACATACCTGAGCTCAACTCTGATATCTATATAAACATACCTGAGATCAACTCTTTCATATCTATATATACATACCTGAGCTCAACTTTTTCATATCTATATAAACATACCTGAGCTCAACTATTTCATATCTATATAAACATACCTGAGCTCAACTCTTTCATATCTATATATACATACCTGAGCTCAACTTTTTCATATCTATATAAACATACCTGAGCTCAACTCTTTCATATCTATATAAACATACCTGAGCTCAACTCTGATATCTATATAAACATACCTGAGCTCAACTTTTCCATATCTATATAAACATACCTGAGCTCAACTTTTTCATATCTATATAAACATACCTGAGCTCAACTCTGATATCTATATAAACACACCTGAGCTCAACTCTGATATCTATATATACATACCTGAGCTCAACTCTTTCATATCAATATATACATACAGGCCCACACTGTAAATGTGGTTGGTGTTAGGAAGGGCATCCAGCTGTAGAAAACCCGCCAGATTGTCCTATGCGATCAAGATAATCACTCTTGCCTCAAGTGGGAAATCCCCCGTCCAAACCCATGCAAGCATGGAACACGGACGTTAAACGTTGATGATGATGATGATGATGTGTGTATGTATCTGTCTGTCAGTTTCAATAACGAGTGTTTCAGTTTGTCAAACAGAACAGCTTGCTCATGAAATTAATTTGTAAGTGGCTGAGCATTTCAAAGACATGCATGAGTTTAACATAGTTTTCAAGGAGGTACAACTGGATACTGAGTGAAGGAGGTTCAACTGGATACTGAGTCTGACAAGGCTGGAACTTTGAATGACTGACAATGAATTTTTGCAAGCTGAGTTGACTGGAACAATGTGAAATAAAGTGTCTTGCTCAAGGACACAATGTGTAATACAGTGACAATATGTAATGTAATACAGTGACAACATGTAGTGTGATACAGTGAGAATTTCTAGTGTAATACAGTAACAACATGTAGTGTAATACAGTGACAACGTGTAATGTAATACAGTGACAACATGTATTGTAATACAATGTCACCATGTAGTGTAATACAATGTCACTATGTAGTGTGATACAGTATCACCATGTAGTGTAATACAGTGACAACATGTAGTATAATACAGTGACAACGTGTTGTGTGATACAGTGAAAACATGTAGTGTAATACAATGTCATGTAGTGTAATACAATGTCACCATCTAATGTAATACAATGTCACCATGTAGTGTGATACAGTATCACCATGTATTGTAATACAATGTCACCATGTAGTGTAATACAATGTCACTATGTAGTGTGATACAGTATCACCATGTAGTGTAATACAGTGACAACATGTAGTATAATACAGTGACAACGTGTTGTGTGATACAGTGAAAACATGTAGTGTAATACAATGTCATGTAGTGTAATACAATGTCACCATCTAATGTAATACAATGTCACCATGTAGTGTGATACAGTATCACCATGTAGTGTAATACAATGTCACCATGTAGTGTGATACAGTATCACCATGTAGTGTAATACAGTGTCAATCTGAACCAGGATAAATCTGTGTCAGGCATGCTACCAGTGACAACGTGTAGTTTATTAGTGTTAACATGAACCAGGACACTGGTGTGGACCACCTGACCCATGCTTAAATAGCTCCATTCATTAGTAGTAGGATGTGGTACAGTAGGATGTGTTACAGTAGGAGGATGTGTTACAGTAGGATGTGGTACAGTAGAAGGATGTGGTACAGTAGGATGTGGTACAGTAGGATGTGTTACAGTAGGATGTGGTACAGTAGAAGGATGTGGTACAGTAGGATGTGGTACAGTAGAAGGATGTGGTACAGTAGGATGTGGTACAGTAGAAGGATGTGGTACAGTAGGATGTGTTACAGTAGGAGGATGTGGTACAGTAGGAGGATGTGGTACAGTAGGATGTGGTACAGTAGGATGTGGTACAGTAGTAGGATGTGGTACAGTAGGAGGATGTGGTACAGTAGGATGTGTTACAGTAGGATGTGGTACAGTAGAAGGATGTGGTACAGTAGGATGTGGTACAGTAGAAGGATGTGGTACAGTAGGATGTGTTACAGTAGGAGGATGTGGTACAGTAGGATGTGGTACAGTAGGATGTGGTATAGTAGGAGGATGCGGTACAGTAGGAGGTGGTACAGTAGGAGGATGTGGTACAGTAGGAGGTGGTACAGTAGGAGGATGTGGTACAGTAGGAGGATGTGGTACAGTAGGATGTGGTACAGTAGGAGCATGTGGTACAGTAGTAGGATGTGGTACAGTAGAAGGATGTGGTACAGTAGGATGTGGTACAGTAGGAGGATGTGGTACAGTAGGAGGATGTGGTACAGTAGGAGGATGTGGTACAGTAGGAGCATGTGGTACAGTAGTAGGATGTGGTACAGTAGAAGGATGTAGTACAGTAGGATGTGGTACAGTAGGAGGATGTGGTACAGTAGGAGGATGTGGTACAGTAGGAGGATGTGGTACAGTAGGAGCATGTGGTACAGTAGTAGGATGTGGTACAGTAGAAGGATGTGGTACAGTAGGATGTGGTACAGTAGGAGGATGTGGTACAGTAGGAGGATGTGGTACAGTAGGAGGATGTGGTACAGTAGGAGGATGTGGTACAGTAGGATGTGGTACAGTAGAATGATGTGGTACAGTAGGAGGATGTGGTACAGTAGGAGGATGTGGTACAGTAGGAGGATGTGGTACAGTAGGAGGATGAGGTACAGTAGGAGGATGTGGTACAGTAGAATGTGGTACAGTAGGAGGATGTGGTACAGTAGGAGGATGTGGTACAGTAGTAGGATGTGGTACAGTAGTAGGATGTGGTACAGTGGAATGATGTGGTACAGTAGTAGGATGTGGTACAGTAGAAGGATGTGCTACAGTAGGATGTGGTACAGTAGGAGGATGTGGTACAGTAGGAGGATGTGGTACAGTAGGAGGATGTGGTACAGTAGGAGGATGTGGTACAGTAGGAGGATGTGGTACAGTAGGAGGATGTGGCACAGTAGGAGGATGTGGTACAGTAGAAGGATGTGGTACAGTAGGATGTGGTACAGTAGGAGGATGTGGTACAGTAGGAGGATGTGGTTCAGTAGGAGGATGTGGTACAGTAGGATGTGGTACAGTAGGATGTGGTACAGTAGGAGGATGTGGTACAGTAGGAGGATGTGGTACAGTAGGAGGATGTGGTACAGTAGGATGATGTGGTACAGTAGGAGGATGTGGTACAGTAGGAGGATGTGGTACAGTAGGATGTGGTACAGTAGGAGGATGTGGTACAGTAGGAGGATGTGGTACAGTAGGATGTGGTACAGTAGAAGGATGTGGTACAGTAGGAGGATGTGGTACAGTAGAAGGATGTGGTACAGTAGAAGGATGTGGTACAGTGGGATGTGGTACAGTAGTAGGATGTGGTACAGTAGGAGGATGTGGTACAGTAGGAGGATGTGGTACAGTAGTAGGATGTGGTACAGTAGAAGGATGTGGTACAGTAGGATGTGGTACAGTAGTAGGATGTGGTACAGTAGGAGGATGTGGTACAGTAGGATGTGGTACAGTAGAAGGATGTGGTACAGTAGGAGGATGTGGTACAGTAAGATGTGGTACAGTAGGATGTGGTACAGTAGGAGGATGTGGTACAGTAGGAGGATGTGGTACAGTAGGAGGATGTGGTACAGTAGGAGGATGTGGTACAGTAGGAGGATGTGGTACAGTAGAAGGATGTGGTACAGTATGATGTGGTACAGTAGAAGGATGTAGTACAGTAGGAGGATGTGGTACAGTAGGAGGATGTGGTACAGTAGGAGGATGTGGTTCAGTAGGAGGATGTGGTACAGTAAGAGGATGTGGTACAGTAGGAGGATGTGGTACAGTAGAAGGATGTGGTACAGTAGTAGGATGTGGTACAGTAGGAGGATGTGGTACAGTAGGAGGATGTGGTACAGTAGAAGGATGTGGTACAGTAGGATGTGGTACAGTAGAAGGATGTGGTACAGTAGGAGGATGTGGTACAGTAGTAGGATGTGGTACAGTAGTAGGATGTGGTACAGTAGGAGGATGTGGTACAGTAGAAGGATGTGGTACAGTAGAAGGATGTGGTACAGTAGGAGGATGTGGTACAGTAGTAGGATGTGGTACAGTAGTAGGATGTGGTACAGTAGGATGTGGTACAGTAGGATGTGGTACAGTAGGATGTGGTACAGTAGTAGGATGTGGTACAGTAGGAGGATGTGGTACAGTAGGATGTGGTACAGTAGGATGTGGTACAGTAGTAGGATGTGGTACAGTAGTAGGATGTGGTACAGTAGTAGGATGTGGTACAGTAGCATGTGGTACAGTAGGATGTGGTACAGTAGAAGGATGTGGTACAGTAGAAGGATGTGGTACAGTAGGATGTAGGTACAGTAGGAGGATGTGGTACAGTAGGAGGATGTGGTTCAGTAGGAGGATGTGGTACAGTAGGATGTGGTACAGTAGGAGGATGTAGTACAGTAGGAGGATGTGGTACAGTAGGAGGATGTGGTACAGTAGGATGATGTGGTACAGTAGGAGGATGTGGTACAGTAGGAGGATGTGGTACAGTAGGATGTGGTACAGTAGGAGGATGTGGTACAGTAGGAGGATGTGGTACAGTAGGAGGATGTGGTACAGTAGGATGTGGTACAGTAGAATGATGTGGTACAGTAGGAGGATGTGGTACAGTAGGAGGATGTGGTACAGTAGGAGGATGTGGTACAGTAGGAGGATGTGGTACAGTAGAATGATGTGGTACAGTAGGAGGATGTGGTACAGTAGGAGGATGTGGTACAGTAGTAGGATGTGGTACAGTAGTAGGATGTGGTACAGTAGAATGATGTGGTACAGTAGGAGGATGTGGTACAGTAGGAGGATGTGGTACAGTAGGAGGATGTGGTACAGTAGGAGGATGTGGTACAGTAGGAGGATGTGGTACAGTAGAAGGATGTGGTACAGTAGAAGGATGTGGTACAGTAGGATGTGATACAGTAGGAGGATGTGGTACAGTAGGAGGATGTGGTTCAGTAGGAGGATGTGGTACAGTAGGATGTGGTACAGTAGGAGGATGTGGTACAGTAGGAGGATGTGGTACAGTAGGATGATGTGGTACAGTAGGAGGATGTGGTACAGTAGGATGTGGTACAGTAGGAGGATGTGGTACAGTAGGAGGATGTGGTACAGTAGAAGGATGTGGTACAGTAGGAGGATGTGGTACAGTAGAAGGATGTGGTACAGTAGAAGGATGTGGTACAGTGGGATGTGGTACAGTAGTAGGATGTGGTACAGTAGGAGGATGTGGTACAGTAGGAGGATGTGGTACAGTAGTAGGATGTGGTACAGTAGGAGGATGTGGTACAGTAGAAGGATGTGGTACAGTAGGAGGATGTGGTACAGTAAGATGTGGTACAGTAGGATGTGGTACAGTAGGAGGATGTGGTACAGTAGGAGGATGTGGTACAGTAGGAGGATGTGGTACAGTAGAAGGATGTGGTACAGTATGTGGTACAGTAGAAGGATGTAGTACAGTAGGAGGATGTGGTACAGTAGGAGGATGTGGTACAGTAGGAGGATGTGGTTCAGTAGGAGGATGTGGTACAGTAGGAGTATGTGGTACAGTAAGAGGATGTGGTACAGTAGGAGGATGTGGTACAGTAGAAGGATGTGGTACAGTAGAAGGATGTGGTACAGTAGAAGGATGTGGTACAGTAGTAGGATGTGGTACAGTAGGAGGATGTGGTACAGTAGAAGGATGTGGTACAGTAGAAGGATGTGGTACAGTAGGATGTGGTACAGTAGAAGGATGTGGTACAGTAGGATGTGGTACAGTAGAAGGATGTGGTACAGTAGGAGGATGTGGTACAGTAGTAGGATGTGGTACAGTAGTAGGATGTGGTACAGTAGGAGGATGTGGTACAGTAGAAGGATGTGGTACAGTAGAAGGATGTGGTACAGTAGGAGGATGTGGTACAGTAGTAGGATGTGGTACAGTAGAAGGATGTGGTACAGTAGGAGGATGTGGTACAGTAGAAGGATGTGGTACAGTGGGATGTGGTACAGTAGTAGGATGTGGTACAGTAGGAGGATGTGGTACAGTAGAAGGATGTGGTACAGTAGGATGTGGTACAGTAGTAGGATGTGGTACAGTAGGAGGATGTGGTACAGTAGGATGTGGTACAGTAGAAGGATGTGGTACAGTAGGAGGATGTGGTACAGTAGGATGTGGTACAATAGGAGGATGTGGTACAGTAGGAGGATGTGGTACAGTAGGAGGATGTGGTACAGTAGAAGGATGTGGTACAGTATGATGTGGTACAGTAGAAGGATGTAGTACAGTAGGAGGATGTGGTACAGTAGGAGGATGTGGTACAGTAGGAGGATGTGGTTCAGTAGGAGGATGTGGTACAGTAGGAGGATGTGGTACAGTAAGAGGATGTGGTACAGTAGGAGGATGTGGCACAGTAGAAGGATGTGGTACAGTAGAAGGATGTGGTACAGTAGTAGGATGTGGTACAGTAGGAGGATGTGGTACAGTAGAAGGATGTGGTACAGTAGAAGGATGTGGTACAGTAGGATGTGGTACAGTAGAAGGATGTGGTACAGTAGGATGTGGTACAGTAGAAGGATGTGGTACAGTAGGAGGATGTGGTACAGTAGAAGGATGTGGTACAGTAGAAGGATGTGGTACAGTAGGATGTGAAACAGTAGGATGTGGTACAGTAGTAGGATGTGGTACAGTAGAAGGATGTGGTACAGTAGGAGGATGTGGTACAGTAGTAGGATGTGGTACAGTAGTAGGATGTGGTACAGTAGGAGGATGTGGTACAGTAGAAGGATGTGGTACAGTAGAAGGATGTGGTACAGTAGGAGGATGTGGTACAGTAGTAGGATGTGGTACAGTAGTAGGATGTGGTACAGTAGGAGGATGTGGTACAGTAGGATGTGGTACAGTAGGATGTGGTACAGTAGTAGGATGTGGTACAGTAGGAGGATGTGGTACAGTAGGAGGATGTGGTACAGTAGTAGGATGTGGTACAGTAGGAGGATGTGGTACAGTAGGATGTGGTACAGTAGGATGTGGTACAGTAGTAGGATGTGGTACAGTAGTAGGATGTGGTACAGTAGGATGTGGTACAGTAGGAGGATGTGGTACAGTAGGAGGATGTGGTACAGTAGAAGGATGTGGTACAGTAGGAGGATGTGGTACAGTAGGATGTGGTACAGTAGGATGTGGTACAGTAGGAGGATGTGGTACAGTAGAAGGATGTGGTACAGTAGAAGGATGTGGTACAGTAGGAGGATGTGGTACAGTAGGAGGATGTGGTACAGTAGGAGGATGTGGTACAGTAGGAGGATGTGGTACAGTAGGAGGATGTGGTACAGTAGAAGGATGTGGTACAGTAGGAGGATGTGGTACAGTAGGAGGATGTGGTACAGTAGGATGTGGTACAGTAGGAGGATGTGGTACAGTAGAAGGATGTGGTACAGTAGGAGGATGTGGTACAGTAGGATGTGGTACAGTAGGAGGATGTGGTACAGTAGGAGGATGTGGTACAGTAGGAGGATGTGGTACAGTAAGAGGATGTGGTACAGTAGGATGTGGTACAGTAGGAGGATGTGGTACAGTAGGAGGATGTGGTACAGTAGTAGGATGTGGTACAGTTGTAGGATGTGGTACAGTAGGAGGATGTGGTACAGTAGTAGGATGTGGTACAGTAGTAGGATGTGGTACAGTAGGATGTGTTACAGTAGGATGTGGTACAGTAGGAGGATGTGGTACAGTAAGATGTGTTACAGTAGGATGTGGTACAGTAAGATGTGGTACAGTAGGATGTGGTACAGTAGAAGGATGTGGTACAGTAGGATGTGGTACAGTAGGAGGATGTGGTACAGTAGTAGGATGTGGTACAGTAGGATGTGGTACATTAGAAGGATGTGGTACAGTAGGAGGATGTGGTACAGTAGTAGGATGTAGTACAGTAGTAGGATGTGGTACAGTAGGATGTGGTACAGTAGAAGGATGTAGTACAGTAGTAGGATGTGGTACAGTAGGAGGATGTGGTACAGTAGGATGTGGTACAGTAGAAGGATGTGGTACAGTAGTAGGATGTGGTACAGTAGGAGGATGTGGTACAGTAGTAGGATGTGGTACAGTAGAAGGATGTGGTACAGTAGTAGGATGTGGTACAGTAGGATGTGGTACAGTAGAAGGATGTGGTACAGTAGTAGGATGTGGTACAGTAGGAGGATGTGGTACATTAGAAGGATGTGGTACAGTAGGATGTGGTACAGTAGGAGGATGTGGTACAGTAGTAGGATGTGGTACAGTAGGAGGATGTGGTACAGTAGGATGTGGTACAGTAGAAGGATGTGGTACAGTAGTAGGATGTGGTACAGTAGTAGGATGTGGTACATTAGAAGGATGTGGTACAGTAGGATGTGGTACAGTAGGAGGATGTGGTACAGTAGTAGGATGTGGTACAGTAGGAGGATGTGGTACAGTAGGATGTGGTACAGTAGAAGGATGTGGTACAGTAGTAGGATGTGGTACAGTAGGAGGATGTGGTACAGTAGGATGTGGTACAGTAGAAGGATGTGGTACAGTAGTAGGATGTGGTACAGTAGGAGGATGTGGTACAGTAGGATGTGGTACAGTAGAAGGATGTGGTACAGTAGTAGGATGTGGTACAGTAGGAGGATGTGGTACAGTAGGAGGATGTGGTACAGTAGTAGGATGTGGTACAGTAGGAGGATGTGGTACAGTAGGAGGATGTGGTACAGTAGGATGTGGTACAGTAGGATGTGGTACAGTAGAAGGATGTGGTACAGTAGTAGGATGTGGTACAGTAGGAGGATGTGGTACAGTAGGAGGATGTGGTACAGTAGTAGGATGTGGTACAGTAGGAGGATGTGGTACAGTAGGATGTGGTACAGTAAATGTGGATTTATTGAAACATGGTTCAGGTTTAACAACAATGAAGTTAGCTGAATAGATATTTACATATAGACATATACACATATATACACAGACTTATACACATATATACACAGACTTATACACATATATACGTAGACATACATATATACACAGACATATACATTTAATAATAATAATAATGAAATTATTGTGTACAGTGCTCAGGTGCACTACAACTCATCAATGGTGCATGTATAGTACATAGAATAATATACAAATATCAAGAAAGTGAACAGTGTATGAGTTATAATATATATGCACAGACATACCCCAAAACAGACATTTTATATATATAAAGTTTCAGAAGAACCCGGAAGAGGGTGAAAGCAGTGATTATTTGCTTAAACTGTAATCTGTACTACTACAACTACTACTACATATATATATATACACACATATGCTGTTTATAATGAGGCTAACGCTATGCAGCAAGTGTGCACCGCTATAGAGACTGTGTTAAGTCATGTAATGAATATGCAACACCATGCAGTGATTAAGTGCAGCCTATTTCAGAAAGTGTGTATGTGACATGGTGCATGGAGTGTGTGTGTGACATCGTACAGGCAGTGTGTGTGACAACATACAGGGAGTGTGTGACCCCATGAGGGAGTGTGTGTGACATCGTACAGGGAGTGTATGTGACCCCATGAGGGTGTGTGTGTGTGACAACATACAGGGAGTGTTTGTGACATCGTACAGGGAGTGTGTGACCCCATGAGGGTGTGTGTGTGACAACATACAGGGAGTGTATGTGACCCCACACACAGGAAGTTGTGTTATTTCAGAACATTCTAGGTGGACCTTAACACACCACTTCACACCACCTCCCTCTAGGTTTGTTGTCAGATCTTACTCCTCTGAGGGTGGGTATCTGGACAGTTGGACACTTTAGAACATTTGATGGGGTGGTCAGTTGACACTTCAGAACATTTGATGGGGTGGTCAGTTGACACTTCAGTACATTTGATGTGGTGGTCAGTTGACACTTCAGTACATTTGATGTGGTGGGCCCTCTTTTAAGCAAGTAACACATTTCAGGACATTATTTTTATAAACTTTTCGAAATTTGAAGGTCTACCACTGAAAAGTGTGTGTCTGTGTGTGTGTGAGTGTGTGTGTGTGTGATGTGTGTGTGTGTGTGTGTGTGAATGTGTGTGTCTGTGTGTGTGTGTGTGTGAGTGTGTCTGTGTGTGTATGTGTGTGAGTGAATGTATATGTGTGAGTGTGAGTGTGTGGAGGGGAATCAGTGCCACTATATCTCACTTTATTTCCCCGTTCGCTAGCTTGTAACAATAGTGACAATACTATCTTCCTCACACAAATGCAAATGTGCCCAAAAGTCCATTTTTCATTCCTCATAACTAAACTTATTAACTTGTTAGACTATATACATGTGTTTGTGTCTATATTGTATCTGTATTTTTGACCGTTGGTCAGTCAATGGTATAACTGAGGACCGAATAATTTAAATTAACCGATATAAAAGACACAGAAGAGAAAACCAACCAAACAGTGAGTGTGTTCTGTTATTATTTCTGGCAATATTATTACACAAATATGACCCTCCCCAAGTATAACAAACGTATTAACCATTTCTACAAACTCACACACGTTCTATTAGTGTTGACTTAAATTGACCATTGATACTTATAATACAAATATCATCATCTCATCATCATCATCTTCGTTTAACGTCTATCAAACAGAACCATGGTTTAGTGAGAAGGGAGGAGAGAGGAGAGAGGTTAGGGTGGAGAGAGGAGAGAGGTTAGGGTGGAGAGAGGAGAGAGGTTAGGGGGTAGAGAGAGGAGAGAAGTTAGGGGGTAGAGAGAGGAGAGAAGTTAGGGGGTAGAGACAGGAGAGAGGTTAGGGGGTAGAGAGAGGAGAGAGGTTAGGGGGTAGAGAGAGGAGAGAGGTTAGGGGGTAGAGAGAGAAGAGAGGTTAGAGGGTGGAGAGAAACACTAAACCTTTTGTTGTGTGACAAAGGAAAGTCCTTAAACAATATTCAGAAAGACAAGGTGTTAACATAAGAAGTTCCAGGGTTAGGGTTAGGGTTGACTAACAACTAAGCAAGTGAACAACCTCTTATATGGCCCTCTGGTAAACTAACAACCAAGCAAGGGAACAACCTCTTATATGGTCCTCTGGTAAACTAACAACCAAGCAAGTGAACAACCTCTTATATGGCCCTCTGGTAAACTAACAACTAAGCAAGTGAACAACCTCTTATATGGCCCTCTGGTAAACTAACAACCAAGCAAGGGAACAACCTCTTATATGGTCCTCTGGTAAACTAACAACCAAGCAAGTGAACAACCTCTTATATGGCCCTCCAGTAAACTAACAACCAAGCAAGTGAACAACCTCTTATATGGTTCTCTGGTAAACTAACAACCAAGCAAGTGAACAACCTCTTATATGGTTCTCTGGTAAACTAACAACCAAGCAAGTGAACAACCTCTTATATGGCCCTCTGGTAAACTAACAACCAAGCAAGTGAACAACCTCTTATATGGTCCTGTGGTAAACTAACAACTAAGCAAGTGAACAACCTCTTATATGGCCCTCTGGTAAACTAACAACTAAGGAAGTGAACAACCTCTTATATGGTCCTCTGGTAAACTAACAACCAAGCAAGTGAACAACCTCTTATATGGCCCTCTGGTAAACTAACAAATAAGCAAGTGAACAACCTCTTATATGGTCCTCTGGTAAACTAACAACCAAGCAAGTGAACAACCTCTTATATGGCCCTCTGGTAAACTAACAACCAAGCAAGTGAACAACCTCTTATATGGCCCTCTGGTAAACTAACAACCAAGCAAGTGAACAACCTCTTATATGGTCCTCTGGTAAACTAACAACAAAGCAAGTGAACAACCTCTTATATGGCCCTCCGGTAAACTAACAACCAAGCAAGTGAACAACCTCTTATATGGTCCTCTGGTAAACTAACAACCAAGCAAGGGAACAACCTCTTATATGGTCCTCTGGTAAACTAACAACCAAGCAAGTGAACAACATCTTATATGGTCCTCTGGTAAACTAACAACCAAGCAAGTGAACAACCTCTTATATGTCCCTCTGGCAAACTAATAACCAAGCAAGTGAACAACCTCTTATATGGTCCTCTGGTAAACTAACAACTAAGCAAGTGAACAACCTCTTATATGGCCCTCTGGTAAACTAACAACTAAGCAAGTGAACAACCTCTGATATGGTCCTCTGGTAAACTAACAACCAAGCAAGTGAACAACCTCTTATATGGTCCTCTGGTAAACTAACAACCAAGCAAGTGAACAACCTCTTATATGGTTCTCTGGTAAACTAACAACTAAGCAAGTGAACAACCTCTTATATGGTCCTCTGGTAAACTAACAACCAAGCAAGTGAACAACCTCTTATATGGCCCTCTGGTAAACTAACAACCAAGCAAGTGAACAACCTCTTATATGGTCCTCTGGTAAACTAACAACCAAGCAAGTGAACAACCTCTTATATGGTCCTCTGGTAAACTAACAACCAAGCAAGTGAACAACCTCTTATATGGCCCTCCGGTAAACTAACAACCAAGCAAGTGAACAACCTCTTATATGGTTCTCTGGTAAACTAACAACCAAGCAAGTGAACAACCTCTTATATGGCCCTCTGGTAAACTAACAACCAAGCAAGTGAACAACCTCTTATATGGTCCTCTGGTAAACTAACAACTAAGGAAGTGAACAACCTCTTATATGGCCCTCTGGTAAACTAACAACCAAGCAAGTGAACAACCTCTTATATGGTCCTCTGGTAAACTAACAACTAAGGAAGTGAACAACCTCTTATATGGTCCTCTGGTAAACTAACAACCAAGCAAGTGAACAACCTCTTATATGGCCCTCCAGTAAACTAACAACCAAGCAAGTGAACAACCTCTTATATGGTTCTCTGGTAAACTAACAACCAAGCAAGTGAACAACCTCTTATATGGTTCTCTGGTAAACTAACAACCAAGCAAGTGAACAACCTCTTATATGGCCCTCTGGTAAACTAACAACCAAGCAAGTGAACAACCTCTTATATGGCCCTCTGGTAAACTAACAAATAAGCAAGTGAACAACCTCTTATATGGTCCTCTGGTAAACTAACAACCAAGCAAGTGAACAACCTCTTATATGGCCCTCTGGTAAACTAACAACCAAGCAAGTGAACAACCTCTTATATGGTCCTCTGGTAAACTAACAACAAAGCAAGTGAACAACCTCTTATATGGCCCTCCGGTAAACTAACAACCAAGCAAGTAAACAACCTCTTATATGGCCCTCTGGTAAACTAACAACCAAGCAAGTGAACAACCTCTTATATGGTCCTCTGGTAAACTAACAACCAAGCAAGTGAACAACCTCTTATATGGTTCTCTGGTAAACTAACAACTAAGCAAGTGAACAACCTCTTATATGGTCCTCTGGTAAACTAACAACCAAGCAAGTGAACAACCTCTTATATGGTCCTCTGGTAAACTAACAACCAAGCAAGTGAACAACCTCTTATATGGCCCTCCGGTAAACTAACAACCAAGCAAGTGAACAACCTCTTATATGGTTCTCTGGTAAACTAACAACCAAGCAAGTGAACAACCTCTTATATGGCCCTCTGGTAAACTAACAACCAAGCAAGTGAACAACCTCTTATATGGTCCTCTGGCAAACTAACAACCAAGCAAGTGAACAACCTCTTATATGGTCCTCTGGTAAACTAACAACTAAGCAAGTGAACAACCTCTTATATGGTCCTCTGGTAAACTAACAACTAAGCAAGTGAACAACCTCTTATATGGTCCTCTGGTAAACTAACAACCAAGCAAGTGAACAACCTCTTATATGGCCCTCTGGTAAACTAACAACCAAGCAAGTGAACAACCTCTTATATGGCCCTCTAGTAAACTAACAACCAAGCAAGTGAACAACCTCTTATATGGCCCTCTAGTAAACTAACAACCAAGCAAGTGAACAACCTCTTATATGGCCCTCTGGTAAACTAACAACCAAGCAAGTGAACAACCTCTTATATGGTCCTCTGGTAAACTAACAACCAAGCAAGTGAACAACCTCTTATATGGCCCTCTGGTAAACTAACAACCAAGCAAGTGAACAACCTCTTATATGGCCCTCTGGTAAACTAACAACCAAGCAAGTGAACAACCTCTTATATGGTCCTCTGGTAAACTAACAACCAAGCAAGTGAACAACCTCTTATATGGTCCTCTGGTAAACTAACAACCAAGCAAGTGAACAACCTCTTATATGGCCCTCCGGTAAACTAACAACCAAGCAAGTGAACAACCTCTTATATGGTTCTCTGGTAAACTAACAACCAAGCAAGTGAACAACCTCTTATATGGCCCTCTGGTAAACTAACAACCAAGCAAGTGAACAACCTCTTATATGGTCCTCTGGTAAACTAACAACTAAGGAAGTGAACAACCTCTTATATGGCCCTCTGGTAAACTAACAACCAAGCAAGTGAACAACCTCTTATATGGTCCTCTGGTAAACTAACAACTAAGGAAGTGAACAACCTCTTATATGGTCCTCTGGTAAACTAACAACCAAGCAAGTGAACAACCTCTTATATGGCCCTCCAGTAAACTAACAACCAAGCAAGTGAACAACCTCTTATATGGTTCTCTGGTAAACTAACAACCAAGCAAGTGAACAACCTCTTATATGGTTCTCTGGTAAACTAACAACCAAGCAAGTGAACAACCTCTTATATGGGCCTCTGGTAAACTAACAACCAAGCAAGTGAACAACCTCTTATATGGTCCTGTGGTAAACTAACAACTAAGCAAGTGAACAACCTCTTATATGGCCCTCTGGTAAACTAACAACTAAGGAAGTGAACAACCTCTTATATGGTCCTCTGGTAAACTAACAACCAAGCAAGTGAACAACCTCTTATATGGCCCTCTGGTAAACTAACAAATAAGCAAGTGAACAACCTCTTATATGGTCCTCTGGTAAACTAACAACCAAGCAAGTGAACAACCTCTTATATGGCCCTCTGGTAAACTAACAACCAAGCAAGTGAACAACCTCTTATATGGTCCTCTGGTAAACTAACAACCAAGCAAGTGAACAACCTCTTATATGGCCCTCCGGTAAACTAACAACCAAGCAAGTGAACAACCTCTTATATGGCCCTCTGGTAAACTAACAACCAAGCAAGTGAACAACCTCTTATATGGTCCTCTGGTAAACTAACAACCAAGCAAGTGAACAACCTGTTATATGGTTCTCTGGTAAACTAACAACTAAGCAAGTGAACAACCTCTTATATGGTCCTCTGGTAAACTAACAACCAAGCAAGTGAACAACCTCTTATATGGCCCTCTGGTAAACTAACAACCAAGCAAGTGAACAACCTCTTATATGGCCCTCTGGTAAACTAACAACCAAGCAAGTGAACAACCTCTTATATGGTCCTCTGGTAAACTAACAACCAAGCAAGTGAACAACCTCTTATATGGTCCTCTGGTAAACTAACAACCAAGCAAGTGAACAACCTCTTATATGGCCCTCCGGTAAACTAACAACCAAGCAAGTGAACAACCTCTTATATGGTTCTCTGGTAAACTAACAACCAAGCAAGTGAACAACCTCTTATATGGCCCTCTGGTAAACTAACAACCAAGCAAGTGAACAACCTCTTATATGGTCCTCTGGTAAACTAACAACCAAGCAAGTGAACAACCTCTTATATGGCCCTCCGGTAAACTAACAACCAAGCAAGTGAACAACCTCTTATATGGTTCTCTGGTAAACTAACAACTAAGCAAGTGAACAACCTCTTATATGGTCCTCTGGTAAACTAACACCAAGCAAGGGAACAACCTCTTATAGGGTCCTCTGGTAAACTAACAACTAAGCAAGTGAACAACCTCTTATATGGTCCTCTGTTAAACTAACAACCAAGCAAGGGAACAACCTCTTATATGGTCCTCTGGTAAACTAACAACTAAGCAAGTGAACAACCTCTTATATGGTCCTCTGGTAAACTAACAACTAAGCAAGTGAACAACCTCTTATATGGTCCTCTGGTAAACTAACAACCAAGCAAGTGAACAACCTCTTATATGGTCCTCTGGTAAACTAACAACCAAGCAAGTGAACAACCTCTTATATGGCCCTCTGGTAAACTAACAACCAAGCAAGTGAACAACCTCTTATATGGTCCTCTGGTAAACTAACAACCAAGCAAGTGAACAACCTCTTATATGGTCCTCTGGTAAACTAACAACCAAGCAAGTGAACAACCTCTTATATGGTCCTCTGGTAAACTAACAACCAAGCAAGTGAACAATTCTCTTGAATACCATTTAAATGTTTCATCCACACAGTGTGTCTGCATCTGTTTGTGTGTGTGTGTGTATAAGAGCTCTTCAGTTGATTCAATAACTGACATCTTTAGTGCTGGTGCCATGAAAAAGACATCCAGTAGACCCTGTAAAATAGTTGGAGATACAAAAAACATCCAGTTGTAGAAACCATGCTAAACAATGCTTTGAGAGGACTCTAGAGTTGTGTGTAG
>OZ024740.1:17797184-17819684 GCA_964016885.1 Eledone cirrhosa
CACGTACTATATTGAATAACGGTCTAACCAGTTTCAAACTAAATCCATCCTAACTTTTATATATATATAGTAATAATAATAATAATTGTTTCTACTTTTGGCACAAGGCCAAAAATTAACCCAGTAAATTACTGGTACTTTATTTTATCGACTCCGTAAGGATGAAAGGCAAAGTTAACCTCAGCGGAATTTGAACTCAGAATGGCAAGGGCCATAACTATGCGTCAAAGCATGGTGTCCGACCCTCTACCAATGAAGACTAAAATCCAAAGAGGGCTCAATAATGATAAATATGAGTTTCAGAAGATCCCGTTAAGGGTGAAAGCAGCAATTCTTTGCTTAAACTTTAATCTGTTATTTAAAAAAAAAAAATATATATATATATATATATATGGTGGCAAATTGAGTCATTAGAACATTGGTTTGCAGTATTTGATTCAGCTTTATCTCTCTCTGCTCTTTGAGGTCAAATCATCCTGTGAACAAGCAGGTGAAACTCCAGAGTAACAAGACTCACTATTTAGCTTTAATAAAATGAAGATTTAAACTCTACTTCGGTATTGAGTACTCTTTTATCTCATTCGTCAACTACATACGGATATATATATGGAGAGAAGCTAAGCGACAAGTGTACTTTGCAAAAAGGGAATCAGAGGATAGAAAGTTCAACGCGAGGACCAAAAACATGGTGTTTAGGATTGCAAGATAATACGTCCAGGAAAACTGTGATATTGTCGGGGAGAAATGTGTCCGTAATGATGATGGTGTACTTGCCCTCACTGATACTGATAAGAAGGTAGCTTGGAAGTGTCACTACGAGAGACTACTAAATGAGGAGAATGAATGGGATAAAGATAGTCTGCCCCAAATCAATCCAATAGAAGGACCGGCTATGCAAGTTAGAGGTAGTGTAGTAAGGCAATCAAAAATATGAAGACAGGCAAGGCAGCTGGGCCTTCGGAGATAGTTGCTGAGATGTTGAAAGCATCTGGAATGGTGGGAGACACTATGGTCACCCAGATAGTAAACCAAGTAATACAGAATGGGGTCTTACCAAATGACTGGCCTAGCAGCAGCATCATTAATTGCTACAAGGCAAAGGAGACACTCTAGATAGAGAAAACTATAGAGGCATTAAGTTAGTTGACCAGGTCATGAAGGTCACAGAAAGAGTTATTGCACAACTGATTGGAGACCAAATTAATCTAGATGAAATGCAGTTTGTGCCAGGTAAAAGTATCATGGATGCTCTCTTCCTTGTATGGCAACCACAGAAGTACCTAGCTAAAAGTAAACCCCCTCTACTTAGCTTTTGTTGACTTGGAGAAAGCCTTTAACAGACTCCCCTGCTCCATTATCTGGTGGGCTCTTAGAAAACTAGGTGTAGATGAATGGCTTGTGAGACTAATACAAGCCATGTATAGAGGAACAGTCAACAAGGTTAGAATTAACAATGAATAGAGTGAAGAGTTTAGCATAAAAGTAGGTGTTCATCAAGGCTCTGTCCTTAGCCCCCTCCTATTTATTATTGTCCTACAGGCTATAACAGAAGAGTTTAAGACCGGCTGCCCATGGGAACTTCTATATGCAGATGATCTAACTCTCATAGCTGAATCTATGGATGAACTAGAGAAGAAATTCCAAACATGCAAGCATGGCCTAGAATCAAAAGGCATTAAAGTTAACTTATCTAAGACTCTAGTATGTAGAAAGGAAAATAGGGCAGGGCGATCAAAATTGATGGAATCTATGGAGTAGGTAGACCCAGAAAAACCTGGGACAACATGATAAACACTGACCTTGCACACTTACACCTCTTTAAGACAATGTCACTGGATCGAGACCTTTGGCGCTATGCAATAATACAGAAGACCCGCCTTCCATTCCATTACGTACAAAGTTAAACCTACCATCAGTAGGCCCCTCCTAACCAAATATACACCCCAACCCACTACCCCTACTCCCACCAACACCACCATTTCTCTGTAAAGTTATATTGGTACCACAGAACATCCAGTCCACACTGTAAAGTAGTCATGTAGGTAACATGGTAAAAAGCTCTCAGCCCACACTAAATGTGGTTGGGGTTAGGAAGGGCATCCAGCCATAGAGTTCTATACGAGCGGATCACGGTCACCTGACCAATCTTGCCTCAAGTGGGATAATTCCCGTCTAACCCATGCTAGCGTGGAAGATAGACGTTAAACAATGATGATGATGCTTGAATACACATAAAAGGGAAACTAAATAACTATATTGTATAGATAGTATTGGATTGGTTGATATACAACCATTAGGAGATGGTGAGAGTGAGGGTAAAATAGGCGGATGCGTGACTATACATACATGTGTGTATGTGTGTGATTATACATACGTGTGTGTGTGACTATACATACATGTATGTATGTGTGTGATTATGCATACGTGTGTGTGTGTGTGTGTGTGTGTGTGTGTGACTATACATACATGTATGTATGTATGTATGTGTATGACTATACATACATGTGTGTATGTGTGTGATTATACATACGTGTGTGTGTGTGACTATACATACATGTATGTATGTATGTATGTGTATGACTATACATACATGTGTGTATGTGTGTGATTATACATACGTGTGTGTATGTATGTATGTGTATGACTATACATACGTGTGTGTATGTGTGTGATTATACATACGTGTGTGTGCATATGCGTGACTATACATACATGTATGTGCGTGTTTCACTTCATTGACAAATACATTCCTCAACACACACACATACATATATACACACATGCACATATATATATACACGCACACAGACATATATATTATATATACACAAATTTGTTTTTAAGAGTCTGGTTTTCTCCATATATTTCTGTATATACACATATATGTTCTTACTGGGGTCACCCTAGGTCAGTGATCCCAGAGGTATCATCGTGTGTAGACCCGACACGTCTTGTTTGTACCTTTTATTTGATCCCATATAAGGTGAAAACAGAAATTATTTGCTTAAACAGCAATCTGTACTAATAATAGATATTTGCTCTACGGGTTTATATATACTTTTATATATATACACAATCTTTATCGAGCCGTCTTCGGATTTTGATCTTAGTAGTAATTATGACTATTATATATATAATGTCCCCAAAACAGTATATACACTTCAACAGCATTCTAATATTGCCTGTACAAGTAATCAAAGTGTGTATATATTTTTTGGGGGGACACCCTGTAGAGAGAGAGAGAGAGAGAGAGAGAGAGAGAGAGAGAGAGAGAGAGAGAGAGAAAGAGAGAGAGAGAGAGAGAATACTTATTTGGTTGTATTTTCTCACTCCCGTGAAACTTTAATGTAATCTTAGTCAAACTGTATACAGACACACACGCACACCTTGTACACGTGCAGGTACATACCGAAACGGATACACACACACCTTAGTGTACATCTATGCATAATAGACATACAGAGAAAGTATTAAGAGATGTTTAGACACGAGAGAATGGTACATCTTTAGGGGTTCAAAATATGGAGAGAGAAGAGAGACAGATAAACAGATTTTATTTAATTGAATCTATATATAAAAATGAGAAAACTGATCGCTAGAACAGCCGTTAAAACTGCTAAATGCTGTCAAAGACAGCGATGGGCAAAACTGTCTCAGAGGACAGAGATCAACGGCCAGTGGTCAACAGAGAGAGACAATCCAAAATGTGGGTGACAGGCAGATGAAGTATAGAAAGATTGAACTGTTTTAACGGCTGTTCTCGCGATGAGTTTTCTCATTTTTATATGTACAATCAAATACACCCTCACTTCGTCTCGATCAGAGATAACATTGTTTTATAGATTTATTTAGTTATTCAGTGCAAAATATAATCCGTGATAAAGGCCCAAAGGATTATGCAGCAAAAGAAAGTGAAAAAGAAACGGTCACATTACCTCGAATGGGAGAGGTTTGTCCATGTTATTGTCGTTGCCTGCACCAGCCGCCGTAGGTGTACTCTTAACTTGTTCCTTGGGTAACAAACTCACCCTGTGGGTCTCCACTAAACCAACTGGTTGGTTAGCTTTATAATCGATGGGTTTGTTATCAGTTTCAGATATTGCTACAAGCACATAAGCGGACGGGTTCAACCGTTTGCTAGCAGCTAACTGTATAAGTAGATCCATCATTGCCATACTGGAATTATACACAAAAAAGGGGACCGGGGGCGAAAGAAAAACAAAAGATTAGTAAAAGAAAAATAGAAAAAGACAGTACATACCTCCGATGGAGATTTCAAAGAGAAAGATTTCCAAATTGGCATTTTGTAAATAAAGCATATATAAATAGTCTGTTTTCTTATGGAGGTGTAGTTATAAGTTGGATACCTTCGAGGTATGATATATATATATATATATAATTTGTGTGTGTGTGCATGTGTGTGTTAGGTAATATACATCCAGGAAAGTATTAACAGTTTTTGTTTAATGTGTATGTAATATATATATATATATATTTTATTAAACTTAATTTTTTTTTTTCGGAATTTTCCTTTCACTTTTGTACTCTGCCTTATCGATATTTAAAAAAAAATTTATTTCAATAATTTAATTTGTTTTCCTTTTTCTTAAATATAAATATTAACCGTAGAAATAAATATAAATATCCAATTATTAATTCAATGTAGGTGTATGGTAGAAGCAAGTTGGTTTCGTCTGAGGTGGAGGTGTGTTAAAATATTTGTAAGTTTTTGTTCTTCGAAAGCGCAATAAAATATAAACAACACATTGTGTGTAGTTTATGACCATAATACATTAAAACAAACTACCATCGCTTTGTTTTGACACATGCTTGGCGCCCAATAGGAGCAAAACAATACTCACACACATATAATATATAGTGTGCTTTAAATATATGAAGAGAGAGAAAGAGACGTGTGAAGAATTAATAATAGAAGTGTTGGTAGTTTGTATGGTTAAACAACGTCGTTTATAAGTTTATATAAGTCACCCCTCCTATGTTACATTAGGGTCAATACCCGGCCCATACCAGCTTCGTTAACCGGATGGCATTAGCTGTATAGTCATCTCCAGGCTGGTAGACGTATGGGATACCTGTATATACAATACCCAGGTATTTCGTTCTGATTGGTTTTTGTAGGGGGAGGGAGATAGAAGAGAGAGATAAACTTTACAGGTAGGTGAGCAGAATATGTGAGAGAGAGAGGGGACGGGAGAGGCCTTACAGGCGAGGTGGAGGTAAGAGAGAGAGAGAGGCCTTATACGTAAGGTGGAGGTGAGAGAGAAAGAGAGACCTTACAGACAACTTTACTGTAGATGGGGGTGGTGAGGCTAGCAGAATGGTGACACGTGGAGAGAGAGAAAGAGTTTGTGTGTACAAAAGAAGGGGAGGAGAAAAACAACAAAAGCATTGAAAAACAGAAGAGAAGGAGGCGACGGGGGGAATAGGAAGAGAAGTGGAAAGAGAAAGAGCCAGATAACTAGAATCTGACAGACTAAAAGATATATTTCTTTATTTACCATAAAGGCATAAAAAGAAGGGACAAATACAAAGGGGGAGTTTACATACAATCGAGTAAAAAGGGTATAAAGTGAAAATAATCGAAAACAACCTCAAAAGGGAGGGGACGTGATAGGGGTTGCACACACCCCCGAAAAAGTGTGCAATCCTTTGCCCGGGGAGCACATGGAGAAGGTGCTCCCCTCTCCTTCACTTCTTTACCTACAGGATGGTATACAGAGAAGGCCCATTTACACGAGCCATTCTCGCCACTATCACCCACCTTTCATAAAACTGCCTGTGGCCAAGCACCTCTCTCTCCATTCTTATCCTTCTTCCGAAGTGATATCAGACTATGGTCAGAGAGGAAGTTGCCTGACCTCAGACCTTTCAATCGTGTCCACCAAACAACCTCTTTCAACATGGCTATTACGCACAGAAAAACCGCCTTTGCTTCCTTTGTGAAGAGGAGAGGCGGTTTGATTGTCATCACGGACTCGGCGGTCAATCGAATCGGCGCCAACCGCGACAGCAGTCGTTCGGCGTAGCCCCACAGATCAGCCACGCCCGGACATTGCACCAATGCGTGCGCAACGGTTTCTTCGTGACGCACGCATCTAGGGAAAATCTTTTTCGAAGGATCCCTGCCCGGGCGCCCGTGTCTGTAGAGCCTCTCTCGAACGGGTAGAGCCCCCCGGTAGCATTGCCAGGCTAGTGACTTCTGGAAGTTGTCCATTGGTCCCGGGCCGAAAGTCCTACCGAACAGGCTGGCCAGTTCGTCCTCTTCCATGTCCAGCGACTCTCCAAGGGCGTTATCGCCCCTGCTAGCCACCAGCCCTCTATAGAATGATGAGGTGGATTCTCCACCGATGGCCTGGCCCGCTTGCTAGAGAGCCCTGAGCGCCTGAGCACACTCAGTGTGCCAGTCTCCCAGTTTTCCGGATCTTTGCTTGACCCAGGACTGCAGCTCGGTGAGCGAGACGAGTCTCGGAAAGGCTCGTTTCACGAACGGAGCCCACACCGGTTGACCAGTGAGGAATACCTGTAGGTGCCGTAGCCTTAATGCGTGCCTACGCATCATCAACCACCGCATCCCCAGCCCTCCTTTCGAAGGTTGTTGGCAGCAGATGGATCTTCTCACCATAGGAGGGCGCTTCTTCCAAAGAAATTGGAAGAGCATGCGTTCCATGGTGGTGAGTGTTTCCTTAGGGCAAGGCACGACAGTCAGGCGGTAGTAAGTGACGGACGCTATGTAAATGTTCGCCACCTCCGCCCGGCCTTTTAGGGACAGCTTACACTTGGCCCATTTCTGGGTTAGTGCAAACACCTTGTTCGTAACCTTGTCCCAGTTCTTTTCCACCTGGAGGTCCGGTCCAAACCAGACCCCAAGCAACTTTACCGGGCCCTCCGTCCAGTGTCCGACGACACCGTCGGGAGGCATCGGTCTGCCTCTCCACGTTCCGAGTTGCAACCCGATGGATTTTTCCCGGTTCAGTTTCGCTCCTGACAACCTTTCGTAATCCTCCAGTAAGGTACCGATCGCCTCGATCTCCGAGTCGGTCGATACCATTACTGTTACGTCATCGGCGTAGGCCGACACCGCTTTGCTCAATCCTGGTTCCAGGGGGATACCCTGCAACAACTCTAACTTCCTCAGTAAAGGCTCGAGAGTCAATACGTACAGAAGGGAGGAGAGAGGGCACCCCTGTCGAATGGATCGTGTGATTTCGAACGGCTTCGAAAGGTAGCCGTTCACCTTGATCCTAGAACAGATGTGGTTGCTATGTAAGGCAGTGATCCAGTCTCTGAAAACAGGACCGAACCCAGCCGCCGCTAGCACCGCATCCAGGTAACCATGGTCGACCCAATCGAAGGCCTTAGACTGATCCAAGTTGATCAGGGCCCCACCGAAGCCGGGTTTGTTGCCAACCCTCTCTATGATGTATCGCATGAGGTGGAGGTTATCGTGAATGGACCTGGATGGGATAGCACATGTCTGCGCATCTCCCACCAGGCTACCCACGACAAGCGCCAACCTCTTTGCTAACACCTTGGCCAAAATCTTTAACTCTGTGTTTAGCAGGGTTATGGGCCGAAAATTATTTATACTATCCCCCTTGTTCTCGTCCTTCCTCACCAGCGAGACTACGCCCTTGGCTACAGAACAAGGAATTCTCCCGTTCTGCTGCCAATTGCAGTAGACCGCTTCGAGGAGTTCGGAGAAGAAGACCGGCATTGCTAAATAAAGTTCGTAAGGTATACCATCGAGACCTGGAGATTTGCGTCTGCTGCATTGGCTCAGCGCATCTCCGATCTCATCAGCCGAGATTGGTCCCTCGCAGGACTCTGCCTCTTCGCTCGAGAGACGCGGCAGGCCGTCGAGGTATGGACCGAAATCCACGTCCCCGCCCGGACCCTCGCCTCCCCCGAATAATCGGGCAAAGTGCCTTTGAAAGGCCTCGCACATCTGCTTAGGCTCCCGGATCACCCGTCCATCCTCGTCTTGCAACGACCGGATGGTGGATCGATTTCCACTCTTAGCTTCTGTCACGCGGGCCCAGCCAACGGCTTTGGCCCCCCTCATTACCTAGAGCACGTATTTTACTTCGAATAACGCAGCCTTCGTGCTTTGCATCGAAAAACTGGTTCAAGGCCGTCCTCGATGCCAGCACTCTGGCCACATCTTCGCTCTTGATTGCCTCTTCTAATTTACCTGTTAATTCTTTCTCGTTTCTATTCCTATCGGCAGCTAACATCTTGCTATAACTTATTGATTCTGTTCTAATCTCTCTTTTGAGAGATGCCCATTATCGGTTGTTGACGATTGCACCCGTCAACCTCTCCTTAACTAATCTGCTAATCCGGTTTCTGTAAGTCTCTTTTGCCGGTAAAGACAAATTAAGTTTCCAGTAACCGGGACCCTGTTTTATGTGTTTTCTCGAGATTGACTACGCAGGTCACTAATTTGTGATCCGTATAGCCAACCGTGCGCATTTCTGGACAGCTTAATATGTCCCTATCCTTACTTCTAACTAAGAATCTATCTAAGTAGGATCTAGATTGACCACTGTGGTTTCTCCAAGTCCAGGTAGGCACAGTTGGAAAATCTAGTCGATATCTATCGACCAAGTTAAAACGGTCGAGTAACCCCTTGAGGCTGTTACACCCCCCTCTATTAGGACATGCTCCTGCATAGTCCCAACGTGCATCGAGGATGTCATTCCAATCCCCCGCTAGAAGCAGGGAACGCGACGTTCCCAGAAAAGTCTCCAAACGCTGGAAGAAGTCGGGCCGTTCAGCTCCGAAAGGGGAGTAGACGGCGACCAGTCTCAAGGCCGCACCTTCACTACTGCCAACGTCTAGCACCAACAAACGACCCTCCGGGTCCGAGTGAACAACCTGTACGGCAAGACCCAGGTGTTTTTGCAGCAGTACGACAACCCCACCCCCACCTCCAGGTTGACAGAGAGATGCATGCACCTCAAAGTCATCGAAGGTAGGGGCCAGCTGCCGTACGACGCTGATCCGAGTCTCACAGATAACCATTACATTTATACCACATGACCTGAGGTCATTTAGAAGCTTTGCTTGCTTCCAAGTTGAGCCCAGGCCACGTGCATTCAAACATCCTACTCTTAACACATCCATGTGGGCGGAAGAGCCAAAGGAGAGTGTAGAGACCTACCTTTCTGCTTCCCGGGGTTCGGGTCGCACGACTTCCATGGGGTCGGGGGTGTTGGGTGAAGGGGTGTCTTGTGATGGTGTGGAGTCGTCAGTGTGTGGTGGGGTTGGGGTGTTTGGAGTTGTGTTGGGAAGGGGAGGGGGAAATCTTTTTAGTAGGACGCGGTTTATGGGTTTGACAGAGGGTGGTCCTACGTCCTCCTTAAAATCCTTTTTTAGTTTTTGGTAGAGGTTCATTGGGATCTTTATTAATTTTAAATGTGGGTAGTTTTCTGAAGAAACAAAGTTTACACCTTCGGTTTGTACCGAAGGATTATTGTATATGAGCTCATTTAATTTATTATTGTTTCTGTTGATGTAAGTATAGTGTAATGTCTTTTTTTCGGATGGTGTGAGTGTTTCGAAGAGGGGAGGGGCAGGTTTTGTTTTGTTTGTTGCTGGAGGGGTGTTTTGTGTTTTGTTGGATTGTGTTGACATTTGGGTGGGGGTTGTTTGGCCTTGTGTGTTTTGCACATGTTTTCTTTTTTTCCTTTTAATCTGTCTGAAGGACTCCGTTTCTTCCTCCGAATTTGTTGGGTTATCTTCAGTGTTGGAGGGAAGAGGTATGTTTGCTGGTAATGTTTCCGTGTTGGTTTTCTTTGTGGGGGAGATGGATGTCACTATGTTAGACTGTGTTGTGTGTTGTGGCTGCGGTGGTTGTGTTGTTTTATTGAGTGAGGGGTTGGGTGGGCCTGTATTTTGTTTTGGGGTAATGTGTTGTGACTGTTTGTGTTGTGGTGGTGGTGTAGTTTTACTGAGGGACGGGTTGGGTGGGACTGAGTTTTGTTGTTTGTTTATCTGTTGTGGTGGTGGTGGTGGAGCTGGTGTTGGTAGCAGGGTTTTCTTTTTGTTGAGTTGGAAACAAGCGGCTTTCAGGTGCCCTCTTCCTGCACAGATATGACAGGACGGCCTTCTCCCCTCCACGCTAATGTTTATATACCCGTGGCCCTCTAATAGGATTCTGTCGGGTATTTGGGCGATGCGTTCAGGCTTCATTTGCACTACAAGCTCTATACCTGTTCCACTGAACGCATTGCCTGTGGTTTTCCCAATGGAAATCACGTTGTCATTCACTGGATCGATGAAGCCAGCTATGAGCCTGACAGACTAAAAGATAGACACTGATGTGTGTGTATATATATATTCCTGGAAGCTCCAACCGTTAAGGTTGTCTTTTTTTTTCCGGGTATGTCAATATTTATTTATAAACCAAATCTGTATTTTATCTGATGAAAGCGCACCATAATTTACCTTGGTTGCCCTTGAAATATGTATAATAAAATAAATATGGTTTTATAAATATAGTTTCCATTTATTAATATATTGTGTATTTACTCCACTAGCTTGTTGAGTGCTTTATATCAGTTATAAAATGTTTAAGCTTGTTGAATCCCAACAAATTAAATATAACTGTTTCTACTTTTGGCACAAGGCCAGCAATTATCCCAGTGCATTACTGGTACTTTATTTTATCGACCCTGTAAGGATGAAAGGCAAAGTTAACCTCGAACCTCTGCATATATATATATATATATATATAGGCAAGTTTATCCCGGGTTCAATCGGGGATAACCACAGTAAGTAAGGTACTCAATACAAAGCAGAGTATAAATATTTAATTTTTGAAGCCTTTCTATATTATATATATATATATATATATATATATATATATATATATACAGAAGTAAAGTAGTATGTATATATATATACATACGCACATATATATATGTACGTATGGATTCGCCGAACATTTATTATAATGCTCGGTGTGTTTGTAAACAAACATCCCGTATTAAGCCGTAGTGTCCAGCAACCATCGTTGCTCGTTTGTTCAACACTGACAAAGGAACGCTATACTAGTTTCAAGCTTATTAGCGTCGGGGTCATACTTTTTCCTATATATATATATATATATATATATATATATATATACTACGTGGTCACTTCCCCTGCTACAAATTACAACCCCCAACAACCCTGATATCACACCCTGACCCCTTAAAAAAGGAAAGGACACAGATAAAGAATATAGTCCTAGATACTCTTAAACAGATGAAATGGACACGGCTGTAATATTTTTTTACCGTAGATCTGTTCGATGAAACAAGTGAAGTGGACCTCTATGTGGTCGTGTGTCATGCTGGAAATGACAGCCAAAAAGCAAACAAACCCATATTTAAAAAAGATAATATAGTTTTTAATGCACCATATCTAGAAATATAAGATGGTCGTGGCTGGAATGTCTTTAATCCTTCTGGTACCAATCCGACTAATACTGTCCCAGTTTTAAGATAAAAAAACTCCCCATTTTAAAATGTTCATACCTATATTAAAACCTTTCATCAGAATTTTATATAAAAACCTTTTGTTAATTAACATTCCAAATATCAGCTTAGCAAGGGAACATACGAGAGTAAGCTGATTATGAAGGAGTGATGCTAGAGCTGTGAAATCTTGCATGCATTAATTTCAACTCTTAATAATAGCTGCACTGTTTCTTTCCAAGGACTATGTTGAAAAATATACCTCGTTTGGTCATTCCATGAGAGTACCTTGGTCAGCCTATGAACTTTTCAGCCGACCCTTGTATTCAGACATTTAAAACTGGTGGCTACAGCAAATATATACATTCGTTCACTAGTTTACATGAGCCTCTCTGATGAACAAATAAAAACTGAGAATTGTCGCCCTTGGCCTGCTAGAAATAGCAGTCAAATCTCCCTTAACACACCTTACGAAATTGATAAAAGAAATGACCTTATAGGTAAGGTAGTCTTAAAATGCACCGGCTGAAACTAGATGGGAAAGTCACAGTTGGAATGCTTTTGATCTATGGAGCTAAAATAATAAAGCGTAGGAGGAAACTTCTACGTGGACTTGTTAGAAATAGCAACCAAAAGTAGTAGGAGATAAGGGTTTGTTTTTATTAGCAAGGTTTCGAGGAAGGTGTGATGCCCATACCTTCTACAGTTCCTCAGAGAGAGAGAGGGGGAGAGAGAGAGAGAGAGAGAAAGAGAGAGAGAGAGAGAGAGAGAAAGAGAGAGAGAGTCAGACAGACAGAGAGAGAGAGAGAGAGAGAGGTGTCGTTGATGTTCCAAATAAATTATTGCCAGTTGACTTCTGTGGAAAATATATAAGGAAGGAATTCCAGATGGCCGCCGCCGCCGACGTTCTGTTCAGCAAGGGCTGGATAAAGTAGTTGGTGCATTGGGGTGTTAGACACAATATGGGTGATGAGGGGATCGAGGGCCTAAGTGGGGATGGCATGAGAAAAGCCCGCTCCGAGGAGCAGAGGCCACTGTAGAAGAGATTGAGGAGACAGTGTGTAGGCGATAGATTAAGCTTCAATAGGGCCCCTGACTAGAAATTTAATCGCGGTCGTTGCGTATTATCTTATAGTAGCAAAAATAAATAAATAATAATTTGGGACCCTTTAAATATAACGAGGTCCCTGGCAACAGACTAGTCAGTCGCTCCACCTCAATCTGTCACTAGTAGAGTTGGATTTAGACCTTGTGAGGGAGGGGGGGGGGCACTTCAGGTTTGGGGGGTGCCGCATACACAAAAAATTAGAATACACCCCCTCACCACCTCCACCACAACCAATTTTACATATCAAAGGTAACTTGGTGTAAGTAATTGGAATTGAAAAGTTATACATACAGGTATTAAATTAAAACAATTCTAACCATCCTAAAACTAAAAAGCCCAACTGAGGACACAAATAAATTGCTACGGCCATTGCTAGTGCTTCCCCACCCACTGCAGGGGCCCTGGGGAAATTGCTCCCTTTGCCTCATTAAATCCAGCCCTGGGTATGTTACCCGATTTTTCTTAACTATTATTTTCACGCTCAGAGTTGCTGAAGCATGGAACAAACTGCCTGCGTCAGTTGTTAGCTGTCGAGACACTGCATCCTTTAAAACCCTCATGCTTCCCGAAATACGCCAAACCTACACCTGATGTACCCCTTCCATACACATGCACACATGTGTATATCATGACTCATGCACTGTTCATTTTCCTGACGTTTGTACATTACCCTATGTACTATACATACACTTTTTGATGAGTTGTAGTGCACCTGAGCACTATACACAATATTTCATTAGTAATGCATTGGGTAATTGCTGGCCTTGTGCCAAAAGTAGAAACAATTATTATGAGGGCGGTGCATTGGCAGTATCGGTAGAGGGTCGGACACCATGCTAGGGTGGTGGATTGGCAGTATCGGTAGAGGGTCGGACACCATGCTAGGGTGGTGGATTGGCAGTATCGGTAGAGGGTCAGACGCCATGCTAGGGCGGTGGATTGGCAGTATCGGTAGAGGGTCAGACGCCATGCTAGGGCGGTGGATTGGCAGTATCGGTAGAGGGTCGGACGCCATGCTAGGGTGGTGGATTGGCAGTATCGGTAGAGGGTCGGACGCCATGCTAGGGTGGTGGATTGGCAGTATCGGTAGAGGGTCGGACGCCATGCTAGGGTGGTGGATTGGCAGTATCGGTAGAGGGTCGGACGCCATGCTAGGGTGGTGGATTGGCAGTATCGGTAGAGGGTCGGACACCATGCTAGGGTGGTGGATTGGCAGTATCGGTAGAGGGTCTGACACCATGCTAGGGTGGTGGATTGGCAGTATCGGTAGAGGGTCGGACGCCATGCTAGGGTGGTGGATTGGCAGTATCGGTAGAGGGTCGGACACCATGCTAGGGTGGTGGATTGGCAGTATCGGTAGAGGGTCGGACGCCATGCTAGGGTGGTGGATTGGCAGTATCGGTAGAGGGTCGGACGCCATGCTAGGGTGGTGGATTGGCAGTATCGGTAGAGGGTCGGACGCCATGCTAGGGCGGTGGATTGGCAGTATCGGTAGAGGGTCGGACGCCATGCTAGGGTGGTGGATTGGCAGTATCGGTAGAGGGTCAGACGCCATGCTAGGGTGGTGGATTGGCAGTATCGGTAGAGGGTCGGACGCCATGCTAGGGTGGTGGATTGGTAGTATCGGTAGAGGGTCGGACACCATGCTAGGGTGGTGGATTGGCAGTATCGGTAGAGGGTCGGACACCATGCTAGGGCGGTGGATTGGCAGTATCGGTAGAGGGTCGGACACCATGCTAGGGTGGTGGATTGGCAGTATCGGTAGAGGGTCGGACGCCATGGTAGGGCGGTGGATTGGCAGTATCGGTAGAGGGTCGGACGCCATGCTAGGGCGGTGGATTGGCAGTATCGGTAGAGGGTCGGACGCCATGCTTTGAAGTATAGAGTTACCCCCCCCCCCCCCCCTTTATGATCTGACTTCAAATCCCGCCGAGGTTAACTTTACCTTTCATCCTTACAGGGTCGATAAAATAAAGTACCAGTAATACACTGTGATAATTGCTGGCCTTGTGCCAAAAGTAGAAATAATTATTATCATTATTATTAATATTATAGTGAGCAACTATCATTAACGTAATTTGCATTGGGACGCACCTATTTAAAAGTTATTGTTTATGGAAAAAATATACTGGTTGTGGGTTCAATTTCTTGGGTAAGGCTCTTTATTTCCCGTTGCCCCAGATCACTGAGTCGAGATAGAGTAGCTACTGTGGTTGGAGGTCTTTAACATGCTGTATCTCTCACTCAATACCTATCACACCGTCATTATACATAGATCAAGCCTTATCCAGCAGACCTGTGACTCTATATGAAGGTCTCCAAGATAGGAGGGAGGGAGGGAAGATGTTGTGACTCTATATGAAGGTCTCCAAGATAGGAGGGAGGGAGGGAAGATGTTGTGACTCTATATGAAGGTCTCCAAGATAGGAGGGAGGGAGGGAGAATGTTGTGACTCTATATGAAGGTCTCCAAGATAGGAGGGAGGGAGGGAAGATGCTGTGACTCTATATGAAGGTCTCCAAGATAGGAGGGAGGGAGGGAAGATGTTGTGACTCTATATGAAGGTCTCCAAGATAGGAGGGAGGGAGGGAAGATGCTGTGACTCTATATGAAGGTCTCCAAGATAGGAGGGAGGGAGGGAGAATGTTGTGACTCTATATGAAGGTCTCCAAGATAGGAGGGAGGGAGGGAAGATGTTGTGACTCTATATGAAGGTCTCCAAGATAGGAGGGAGGGAGGGAGAATGTTGTGACTCTATATGAAGGTCTCCGAGATAGGAGGGAGGGAGGGAAGATGTTGTGACTCTATATGAAGGTCTCCAAGATAGGAGGGAGGGAGGGAAGATGCTGTGACTCTATATGAAGGTCTCCAAGATAGGAGGGAGGGAGGGAAGATGTTGTGACTCTATATGAAGGTCTCCAAGATAGGAGGGAGGGAGGGAAGATGCTGTGACTCTATATGAAGGTCTCCAAGATAGGAGGGAGGGAGGGAAGATGTTGTGACTCTATATGAAGGTCTCCAAGATAGGAGGGAGGGAGGGAAGATGCTGTGACTCTATATGAAGGTCTCCAAGATAGGAGGGAGGGAGGGAGAATGTTGTGACTCTATATGAAGGTCTCCAAGATAGGAGGGAGGGAAGATGTCATTCTCACACGAGTCCTATCTTGAATAATTGCAACAGAAGGGACTCTATTTAAAGTAGCCAAGCACAACGAGGTGGTATTATATCAAGTGAGAGGGTGGTGGAATGGCAGTATCGGTAGAGGGTCGGACGCCATGCTTTGATGCATTGAGTTACGGTCCTTGCCATTCTGAGTTCAAATCCCGCCAAGGTTAACTTTGCCTTTCATCCTTACAGGGTAATAAGTACCAGTAATCATCATCATCATCATTTCATTTTACGTCCACTTTTCCCTGCTTGCAAGGGTGGGACGGGAACTGATTCTGGCTAATGTACTGGGTAAATGCTGGCCTTGTGCCAAAAGTAGAAAATTATATCAAGTGAGAGGCTTCTATAAAGTTTCTGTCCACCAAACTTGACACTACTTTGGTTGACGCGAGGCTGTGGTAGAAGATACTTAACGAAGGTGCCATACACGAAAACACTATGTAGTTATCAATGGAGACTTCTCGTGTCGTTGGCCCTAGGACCACCTCCCCAACCCACAGGTGTGAGCCTCGCCAGCTGGAATGGGTCTTCCAACACGTCTCCCTCACTACCATCTGGGGAAACGCTATACTGTCTGTCGGGACCCCGGCGCTGCCAGCGTGTGGGCCCCCATTTGCATATAATAGTGAGAGATGGGGAGAGCAAGAGAGACGGAGGCAGTGAGTGAAAGAGAGAGAGAGGGAGAGACAGAGCCAGAGAGAGAGACAGAGAGAGAGAGAGAGGCAGTGAAAGAGAGAGAGAACATCAACACACTTGATAAAGATAATTGTTTCTACTTTCGGCACAAGGCCAGCAAATACCCAGTGCATTACTGGTACTTTATTTTATCGACCCCGTAAGGGTGAAAGGCAAAGTCAACCTCGGCGCGATTTGAACTCAGATCATAAAGGGAGGTAACTATGCTGGAAAGCATGGCGTCCGACCCTCTACCGATACTGCCAATCCACCACCCTAACATGGTGTCAGACCCTCTACCGATACTGCCAATCCACCACCCTAGCATGGCGTCCGACCCTCTACCCAATACTGCCAATCCACCACCCTAGCATGGCGTCCGACCCTCCACCCAATACTGCCAATCCACCGCCCTAGCATGGCGTCCGACTCTCTACCGATACTGCCAATCCACCACCCTAGCATGGCGTCCGACTCTCTACCCAATACTGCCAATCCACCACCCTAACATGGCGTCCGACTCTCTACCCAATACTGCCAATCCACCGCCCTAGCATGGCGTCCGACTCTCTACCCAATACTGCCAATCCACCACCCTAGCATGGCGTCCGACTCTCTACCCAATACTGCCAATCCACCACCCTAGCATGGCGTCCGACCCTCTACCCAATACTGCCAATCCACCACCCTAGCATGGCGTCCGACCCTCCACCCAATACTGCCAATCCACCGCCCTAGCATGGCGTCCGACTCTCTACCTATACTGCCAATCCACCACCCTAGCATGGCGTCCGACTCTCTACCCAATACTGCCAATCCACCACCCTAGCATGGCGTCCGACTCTCTACCCAATACTGCCAATCCACCGCCCTAGCATGGCGTCCGACTCTCTACCCAATACTGCCAATCCACCGCCCTAGCATGGCGTCCGACTCTCTACCCAATACTGCCAATCCACCGCCCTAGCATGGCGTCCGACTCTCTACCCAATACTGCCAATCCACCGCCCTAGCATGGCGTCCGACTCTCTACCCAATACTGATAATCCACCGCCCTAGCATGGCGTCCGACTCTCTACCCAATACTGCCAATCCACCGCCCTAGCATGGCGTCCGACTCTCTACCCAATACTGCCAATCCACCGCCCTAGCATGGCGTCCGACTCTCTACCCAATACTGCCAATCCACCGCCCTAGCATGGCGTCCGACTCTCTACCCAATACTGCCAATCCACCACCCTAGCATGGCGTCCGACTCTCTACCCAATACTGCCAATCCACCACCCTAGCATGGCGTCCGACTCTCTACCCAATACTGCCAATCCACCACCCTAGCATGGCGTCCGACTCTCTACCCAATACTGCCAATCCACCACCCTAGCATGGCGTCCGACCCTCTACCCAATACTGCAAATCCACCACCCTAGCATGGCGTCCGACCCTCCACCCAATACTGCAAATCCACCACCCTAGCATGGCGTCCGACTCTCTACCCGATACTGCCAATCCACCACCCTAGCATGGCGTCCGACTCTCTACCCGATACTGCAAATCCACCACCCTAGCATGGCGTCCGACTCTCTACCCAATACTGCCAATCCACCACCCTAGCATGGCGTCCGACCCTCCACCCAATACTGCCAATCCACCGCCCTTGATAAAGATAATGGTAGATGTTATTTTGAGGTGGAGATTCTGACGACACAGAAACACACACTCACCTACACACACACGCCTAACCATCCACCAACCCACACACACACACATCCACCTAGAGGTACACTATCTAATGTGTCGTTTCTGTAGGGTGTGTCATTTGTGTAAGGTTTAATTAAACATTCTTAGTATGGTCCTTACAAATATGCCCGTCATTAAATCCGTAGCCACCACCGCCACCCTCACATCAATACGTAACACTTCACGCTGTGTTAAGGATGCTGTTGTTAGAATTGTTGTAGTTGTTGGTATTATTGTTGTTGTTATGGCTAGTATTTCGGGTTTTCTAGTGGCGGTTGTGGTGGTAGTGGTGGTAGTGGTGGGTGGAGTCTCAATTTGAGTCAGTCATTCAACGAGAGAGAGAGAGAGAGAGAGAGAGTTTGGGCGAGGAGAGGAAGAAGGGGAGGAAACTCACAAGTTGACAATGTAGTTGGTAGAGAAAATGGTGTTGTTGGTGGTGGGGATAGTGGTGGTAATGGTGGTGATGGTGGTATTGTTGTTGGTGGTGGGGATGGGGGTGGTAATGGTGGTGATGGTGGTATTGTTGTTGGTGGTGGGGATGGGGGTGGTAATGGTGGTGATGGTGGTATTGTTGTTGGTGGTGGGGATGGTGGTATTGTTGTTGGTGGTGGGGATGGGGGTGGTGGGGATAGTGGTGGTAATGGTGTTGGTGGTAATGGTTGTAGGGGTGATTGGTGAAGGTGGTGGCGGTGGTGGTAGGGGTGATTGGTGAAGGTGGTGGCGGTGGTGGTAGGGGTGATTGGTGAAGGTGGTGGCGGTGGTGGTGGTAGGGGTGATCGGTGAAGGTGGTGGTGGTAGGGGTGATTGGTGAAGGTGGTGGCGGTGGTGGTGGTAGGGGTGATCGGTGAAGGTGGTGGCGGTGGTGGTGGTAGGGGTGATCGGTGAAGGTGGTGGCGGTGGCGGTAGCAATGCGGTCAAGAAATGTACATTAGATGTCGAATGAAATTTCAGGAATTTTGACCCAATTTTGACTTCACCTACAACAGCAGCGACACCTACAATAACAATATCTACAACAACAACGACATCTACTGTAACAAGAAAAACGACACCTATAATAACTGTTTCTACGTTAGGCACAAGGCCAGCAAATACCCAGTGTATTACTGGTACTTTATTTTATCGACCCCGTAAGGATGAAAGGCAAAGTTAACCTCGGCGGGATTTGAACTCAGAATGAAAAGGGCCGTGACTCTATGCGTCAACGCATGGCGTCCGACCCTCTATCAATACTGCCAATAATAATGAAATTATTATGTACAGTGCTCAGGTGCACTACAATGATGAAATGTACCATGTAAAATGGTTGGTATTATAAAGGGCATCCAGCTGTAACAAGAATAGGATGTTCGAACGAGACTTGGTTCTCCGATCTACCCAAACATATATATATATATTTCAGTTTTAACGTTATCCTCATTAGCATATTTATCCTGAGTTTTGAAAATTTATTCACTATCTTCAATGAACTTATTTATAACAAAGTTCATATGAAGATATGTCACTATCTTTAAACCAAATATTGTATTTTATCTGACGAAAGCGTACTAAAATATTGGTACCCTTGAAATATGTATAATAAAATAAATATGGTTTTATAAAGATATTTTACATTTATTAATATTACTAGCAGAAAAACCACCCTTCGGGTGTTTTTCTGCTAGCATGTGTGGTGTGTATATTGATATTATACACAGGTATATATACATGTAGATATGATACATCAAATAAAATCGTAATTGACAATATATAATACACAGAGATTGACCGAAGACTGCGTTACACCATCTTATGTAATCAGTAACGTAATCCATGATACATTAAAAAAGACGATATTATGTATAAACTGCATTAGGAGAAAATTAGTGACAGAAAATTAGTATGTTTATTTAAGCGATGGCCAACCGGAAGTGTTGACATTTCAGAAATTTTAAAGAAGTGAATCTTTAAATAAACAAAATATATTTAATCAACAGCGACGAAATTTAGTAATATTCATAAATTATGTAATATTCATTCATTATTTATTCAAAGTAATAGGGCGGTGGATTGGCAGTATCGGTAGAGGGTCGGACGCCATGCTTTCCAGCATAGTTACGTCCCTTTATGATCTGAGTTCAAATGCCGCCGAGGTTGACTTTGCCTTTCATCCTTACGGGGTCGATAAAATAAAGTACCAGTAATGCACTGGGTAATTGCTGGCCTTGTGCCTAAAGTAGAAACAATTATTTATTCAAAGTAATCCAACTTATTTTACTAATGGGATAAAACATTATAAACCGTACGCAGTCCCGCGCTCCTTACTTTATTATAGTTTAGATTGATATTAATTATACTCCGGCAAACTTGTTATAAATTAAATTTGTTGAATAATCAACAAAACAAATAACCTAGAGAGAGAGAGTGTGTGTGTTGTTGTGTGTGTGTGTTGTTGTGTGTTGTGTGTTGTGTGTGTGTGTGTGTGTGTGTGTGTGTGTGTGTGTGTGTGTGTGTAGTTGGCGGTTGTGAGAAGAGTACACAATACCGAAGTAATCTTGTAATGAGGCTTGCAGAATGGTGAGTCCGACATTCTGGACGCTGTTGCCTTGTAGAAGTCCCAAATCGAAGCTGTGACACTCTCGTTTAGCAAGGGTTTTGCCAGGCACCCGCATCATCTCCGGTGATTGGGCTTCCTATTCGGAAATTGAGGATATTGAAGGTGGGATTTACGTTCATGATGTTGTGGTGCACGAACGGAACTTTGTAGATACTGCGGACCCTGATGTGCACACACAGCTCATAGAGAACACATGGAGCCGTTCAAAGAAGAATCTTCGTCGCCAGCATATTTCGTTTAAACACACACACAAAATGTAAACACAACGTTCGAAAATGGAAATAAATTTACTTTCATTATTGGGACCGCTAAAAGTCATGTATGCCTATATATATATATATATATATATATATTGTGGGTGTGCAGTGGTCGGAAGCTGTGGAGTGCTCGACCGGAAGAGTGCTTGACCGGAAGGGTGCTTGGCCAGAAGGGTGCTCGACCGGAAGGGCCAGCAGATCGGTCTCTCTCTCGTGGTGACCAGGAACGGTGTGGACGCGAGTTTGGCAGCTGCTCCCGGTGTTAATGAGTTGGACGCACGTGAAAGAGGAGAAACCAGCCATGGGATTTAGCGGCGCCTATGAAATGCGGTAAGTGAGATAGCTTTTTCTAACCACACATATATATATCCTTGCACCAACCACGAGATACCACATCAACGATGGATGATTTGCATATTGTTGAGTGCTTTAACTTATTACATCATGATTTGCTAATCGGAATAACCAGACCTACCCAATGGCAAAACACACAACATAAATGGTATATATATGTGAGAGAGAGAGTCCCGGGTTCAATCGGGGGTAACAACAGTAAGGAAAGTACTCAATAGTAGAGTGTATACAACAAATTTAATATAGAAATGACCTGTACAGGACTAGAACTGTTTCGTTCGAATGAAGCAGTTCTGGTTTTGTAGAAATTATTTCTATATTAAATCTGTATACATATATATATATATATATATATATATATATAGAAAAAAAGATGAAATCGAAAATGCAACTGGAGTCTTATTTTAAAAAAAATATATATATTTATTTGGTTCCTTTACCGGTTTCGCAGTTCTGTGAGAAAAACCACAGACCCTCCATCTCAACTCTACTTTTGAAAAGTAGAAGAACTGCGAAACCGGTAAAGGAACCAAATAAACATATTTTTTAAAAAATAAGACTCCAGTTGCATTTTCGATTTCATCTCTTTTTCTTTATACTTTCACTCGTGTAGGACACTTCGGTTATTTTTCATTTTGCAAAGAAAACCTCACTTTCTAATATATATATATATATATTGGAATTTCGTATTTCAGAAGAAATACGGTATGTTTAAAATCAACATTTCGAGAGCTGTAGCTATGTCTGAACACCAGCGACTAACGTCGTCTGGCGGTGTCCAGCAGAAACAAGGGGGACAATCGTGGATGCGCATTTCGAACTAAACTGGTTCTCATCAGTACGATCCCACCCACACTTGCGACTGCTGGACTTGAAAACAGGCGAGAATATAGGGTTTTCTCGTCTGTGTAACTGAGGTGATTAATCTCATTTGCATATGAAGCTGTATAAATTGGCTCAACTTATAATAGAATAGAATTAGAATTTATATATATATATATACATATATATACATATATATACATATATATACATATGTATATATACATATATACACATATATAGGAACCAGTAAGACCCCGACAGCTGAGCTCAAGCCGTTTCGACGGCTAATTCTGGAC
>OZ024740.1:17824684-17827184 GCA_964016885.1 Eledone cirrhosa
AAACTCTTCACTATATTCGTTGTTAATTCTAACCTTGCTGACTGTTTCTTTATACATGGCTTGTATAGCCCTCACAAGCCATTCGTCAACGCCTAGTTTTCTAAGAGCCCACCAAATAATGGAGCGGGGGACTCTGTCGAAGGCTTTCTCCAGGTCGACAAAAGCTAAGTAGAGGGGTTTACCTTTAGCTAGGTACTTCTCCTGTAGTTGTCGTACTATGAAAAGAGCGTCTGTGGTGCTTTTGCCTGACACAAACCCGAACTGCATTTCATCTAGATCAATTCTCTCTCTGATTAGTTGCGCTATTACTTTTTCCGTGACCTTCATGACCTGGTCGATTAATTTAATGCCTCTATAGTTACTCCTATCTAGGGCGTCTCCTTTACCCTTATAACAGTTAACGATGATGCTGCTATGCCAGTCCTTCGGAACAACCCCATTCTGTACGACTTGGTTAACTATGCGGGTGACCATGGTGTGTCCCACCGTGCCAGATGCCTTCAGCATCTCAGCAACTATTTCCGAAGGCCCAGCCGCCTTACCAGTCTTCATATCCTTGATTGCCTTACTTATTATACTCCCCTCGACTAACACTGCTGGTCCCTCTATCGGGTCGATATGGGGGAGACTGTCTTTCTCCCATTTATTCTCCTCATTTAGTAGCCTTTCATAGTGACACTTCCAAGCTACCTTCTTATCAGTGTCGGTGATGGCAAGTATGCCATCATCGTTAAGTACACACTTCTCCCCGACAATATCACGGTTTTCCTTGACGCATTGCCTGGCAATCCTGAACACCTCACGTTTTTGGTCATCGCGTTGTAGAACATGCTTGAACTTTCTTTCCTCAGCTTCCCTTCTTGCTAAGTACACTTCTCTCCTAGCTTCCCTCCTGGCCACTTGATAGTCTACTCTACTTCCCCCATCCCGCCATACTTTCCAAGCCTGCTTTTTGGCCTTAATTGACCCCTCCACCCTATTGTTCCACCACCATGTTACTCTCCTCCTGCCTACAGGCCTGCTCCAGCCACAGACCTCGTCTGTCGCCAACAGCAGGTTTGCTTTCAGAAATTTCCACTGTCCCTCTATATTGTCCGATTCTAGATGCTCTTCCTTACTGTCGAAAGCATCAAGTAATATGCTTTGAAATTTATTTCTGGCTGTGGGGTCCTTTAGTTTCCATATTTTCCTCCTGAGGATAGTCCTCTTCTGCTGTCGGGTACGTCTCGTCCTGACTATGAGGTCGCTAATTATCAGTCTATGTTGGGAGGTGCATTCTTCATGGGGGAGGGATTTAGTGTTTACAACAGACACTCTGTCACGTCTTCTGGTAAGGATATAATCTACCTGGCTTGTGTGTTCCCCGGATCTATAGGTAATCAGGTGATTGTCACGTTTTTTGAAGTTAGTGTTACAGATAGTTAGGTTATTTGCATCACAGTATTCCAGGATTCTGGAGCCTTCCTCATTTCTAGTACCAAACCCATAGCCTCCATGGATTTCGTCGTAGCCGTCACAATGTTGTCCAACGTGACCATTTAGGTCGCCTGCAATAATTATATAGTCACTGTCAGATATTTGGGAGGTAGTTAGCAACAGTGTCTCATAGAATCTGTCTTTTATAGTGCCGGGCAGTCCGGATTGGGGTGCGTACGCAGATATTACTGTCACCGTAGTTCTATTGAGGACAAGTCTTATTTTAATTATTCTGTCGTTCACTCTATTTACGTCTATTATCTTATCTGCCCACTTTTCTGCTACCATGATTCCTACTCCACCCAGCCCATCGTCGTTTCCCACCCAGAAAAGCTTATAACATCGTTTTTTACCCTCAATGAATCTAGCAGACCCACCCCTCCACCTGGTCTCTTGAATACAACAAACATCGACCTCCTTACGTTCAAGCATTTCTACAACCTCGTTAGCGCGACCCTTTAGGGTGCCTACATTTATGGTACCAACTCTGAAGTTTTGGGTTGCGTTTGGAGGGTGGGGGTGGTGGGGGGCGGGAGGAGATAGGGTTATGTTAGCCATCCGCGGACGAAACAAAGAGGAGTGCTCGCATTCTCGTCCACGAGGTGAATTTGACTTTAACTTTGGCATTTTCGCTCTGGGCGTCCAGATTTTTCTCTCCCTTCCACTCTCCAGGATTCCGCAGTCCGTCCGTCCATCCATCCATCCATCATATATCGAAGGCAACCGGGCAAGCGATAGTATAGGCCTCTGGCTTATGATTTGGTCCGCGTAATAATAATAATAATGGTGATGCGTGGGGGTGGGGGAAGGGGGGCTCTGGCTTATAATAATGGTGGTGATGCGGGGGGGGGGGGCTCTGGCTTATGATTGGTCCACGTATTAAGTATGGTGGCGTGTGGGGCGGGAGGGAGGGGTGTGGGGTAGCTAGCTGGAAGGTTATGAATGTTTAACAAGCGATTTAACAAAAAGCAAAACTGCAAGATTTGTTCTGTTCAATACGACAAAAACACCGTATTTAAACCTT
>OZ024740.1:17832184-17892184 GCA_964016885.1 Eledone cirrhosa
AGGCGGTATGCCGGTTGAGCACTCTATGCTCCTTCAGTATAATAATATGGAAAACGAAGAATCAGTGATGCATCGGAACACAATTTATTACGTATTACATTGTTTGTCCGGCGAACAGCTCGAGGTATGATCTGTTTGTGGATTGAACCTGACTCTGGATTCGCAAGTTCCTCAGATACGTCTATCGACTTCGAAGCAAATCTTCTGTGTATATATATGACAGGCTTCTGCACAGTTTTTGTCAACCAAATTTCACTCACAAGGCTTTCGTCAGCCGGTTTGTATAATAAAATAGTCTTTCCAAAGGCGGTATTTTAAAGGCATCGAACGGCTGCAAAGCGAAATAAACCACACAGCCAAAGACTTTTGTCCATATTAAATTTCGACATTCATATCTTTCTTAAGAACCTTGATTACTAATGCGAAGGTTCTGGAACGTGGCTATTGCTAATTGAAAACTATATCTGCATTTGAGAGCTTACAAAGCACAATCATCCCGCATATCTCTTATAAACATTGAGTCAGTGCTGGAATTACAGGCAAGTATTATTTCTATAAATGCAAGGGCGGTGGATTGGCAGTATCGGTAGAGGCTCGGACGCCATGCTTTGACGCATAGAGTTACGGCCCTTGCCATTCTGAGCTCAAATCTCGCCGAGGTTAACTTTGCCTTTCATCCTTACGGGGTCGATAAAATAAAGTATCAGTAATACACTGGGTATTTGCTGGCCTTGTGCCAAAAATAGAAACAATTATTTCTATAAATGCATCTGATAAGCCAGTAATTTTCATCACCTAAAATAACAAGGGAAGTAATTGAAACGATAATTATCTCCCTTATAAACATTAAACCTGCTAAATTTTGTCTTGTTCTATAATTGTGTTTCGTTTTTCTACGTTCTGAGTTCAAATACTGCTACAGTCGACCTTAAATATCGACCATTTACGTTCTGAATTTAAATCTCATCGATATGAACTGTGTCTTTTATTTTCCAAGATCGGTAAATAAATTACCAATCGATTTTATACCGATACAATACATTACAGAAAGGCGGCGAATTAGTAGAGTCGCTAGAACGTTAGATAGAATGGTAGAGTGGTTAGAACGTCAGATAGAATGGTAGAGTGGTTAGAACGTCAGATAGGATGGTAGAGTGGTTAGAACGTCAGATAGGATGGTAGAGTGGTTAGAACGTCAGATAGAATGGTAGAGTGGTTAGAACGTCAGATAGGATGGTAGAGTGGTTAGAACGTCAGATAGAATGGTAGAGTGGTTAGAACGTCAGATAGAATGGCAGAGTGGTTAGAACGTCAGAGAGAATGGTAGAGTGGTTAGAACGTCAGATAGAATGGTAGAGTGGTTAGAACGTCAGATAGAATGGTAGAGTAGTTAGAACGTCAGAGTGGTTAGAACGTCAGATAGAATGGTAGAGTAGTTAGAACGTCAGAGTGGTTAGAACGTCAGATAGAATGGTAGAGTGGTTAGATCGTCAGATAGAATGGTAGAGTGGTTAGATCGTCAGATAGAATGGTAGAGTGGTTAGAACGTCAGATAGAATGGTAGAGTGGTCAGAACGTCAGGTAGAATGGTTAGAACGTCAGATAGAATGGTAGAGTTGTTAGAACGTCAGATAGAATGGTAGAGTGGTCAGAACGTCAGGTAGAGTGGTTAGAACGTCAGATAGAATGGTAGAGTTGTTAGAACGTCAGATAGAATGGTAGAGTGGTTAGAACGTCAGATAGAATGGTAAAGTGGTTAGAACGTCAGATAGAATGGTAGAGTGGTTAGAACGTCAGATAGAATGGTAGAGTGGTTAGAACGTCGGGTAGAATGGTAGAGTCGTTAGAACGTCAGATAGAATGGTAGAGTGGTTAGAACGTCGGGTAGAATGGTAGAGTGGTTAGAACGTCGGGTAGAATGGTAGAGTGCTTTGTAGTATTCATTCCGGTTCTGTGCTCTCTCAATTCAAATCCCGCTGAGATCAACTTTGCCTTTCATCCTTTGGAGGTCGATAAAAAAAAGAGTACCAGTCAAGTATTGGAGTTGACTGTTCCCCCTCCCCCCTCTCTCGTGTATGTATGTATGTGTGTGTGTCTTTTATCATTCTATATCGAAGGAGGGGAACAACGAATGAAGTCCCTTGCTATATACGTTCTGCATCGAGTTAAAGATACTCCCTTATCACTGCTACCCCGTCGGAAATGCAGTTAATCAATGAATCAATGGTCTATGGGCAACATATTACCAAAGATACTATTGATTACCAATTGCGATATAAGATAAATAGAATCAATAACCAAGTACATGAGACCACTCCAGATATGTTTCTGTATAATTGAATCTAAACAACGAAATATACATACATATACATACCTACATAGATATACATAGGTACATATATACATACAGAGAGAGGGAGAGAGAGTAATAATAAATACAAAGGCCAAAATCTAAAGTGGACTCAATGAGAGTTGTGTGTGTGTGTGTATGTGTTTATGTAAAAGGTAAACAGAAATAACAACACAATCGGTACAGTATATGGAAGGGATATATTAGGTTAACGTGAGGTATAGCAGGAAGAGGGTGTGTGTGTATATATATATATATATATAGAGAGAGAGAGAGATGTATGTGTGTGTGTGTCTGTGTGCGTATGATTATTCATTTAAGTTTTGTGGCTCATCACTGATCATTCTGTATAGTTAACCATGACGTAATAGTAGGAAAAGCACTCAACCATACGCAACTCATCCATTATATATCATCATTCATCATCATCATTATCATTTTACGTCCGCTTTTCCCTGCTTGCAAGGGTGGGACGATATTATATATATATATATATATATATATATATATATATATATATATATATATATATATATATATAAATCAAGAAAGAAGAGTGACACGGTTTGCTATACAATAAGGGCTTTATTCACATTGCTGACAATTGTTTCTCTGAACTGGCAGGTCTAGAGATCGCTACCTGCCTGTTTCTGTGTCAATCGATCACCAATACATAGTTATAACCAGTCAATTCATCAGAGCTATAGAAGCCATGCCTGTGTATTCCCTTCATTCTCGCAAGCTCTGGTAGGTGGGTAGCGATCTCTAGACCTACCAGTTCAGAGAAACAATTGTCAGCAATGTGAATAAAGCCCTTATTGTATAGCAAACCGTGTCAATCTTCTTTCTTGATTTATCATTACTCCAAGTGTAAACAACATAGAAATCACCGCGTACTCGCAGCATCACTATGGATACGCCTTGTTGAGTCAAACTTAGCCAAGCGTTGATACTATCCACTACTCGGAGTACCCTAACTGGACTACATCTAAGTGGACTACCTATAACAATAATTTGTTATCCCATATATATATATATGTGTGTGTGTGTGTGTATAAAAACCCGCAGAGCAAATATTTATTATTAGTAGTACAGATTTAAAGTTTAACCAACTTTCTGCTTTCATCCTATTAAGGGATCTTCAGATGATCCCTTAATAGGGTGAAAGTAGAAATTCATTCCTTAAACTTTAAATTTGTACCAAACATACATACCCACATGTATATATAGAGAAGTAGTAAGACCACAGTTCACCATACCGAGTACATACCCACATGTATATATAGAGAAGTAGTAAGACCACAGTTCACCATACCGAGTACATACCCACATGTATATATAGAGAAGTAGTAAGACCACAGTTCACCATACCGAGTACATACCCACATGTATATATATAGAGAAGTAGTAAGACCAGAGTTCACCATACCGAGTACATACACACATGTATATATAGAGAAGTAGTAAGACCACAGTTCACCATACCGAGTACATACACACATGTATATATATAGAGAAGTAGTAAGACCAGAGTTCACCATACCGAGTACATACACACATGTATATATAGAGAAGTAGTAAGACCACAGTTCACCATACCGAGTACATACACACATGTATATATAGAGAAGTAGTAAGACCACAGTTCACCATACCGAGTACATACACACATGTATATATATAGAGAAGTAGTAAGACCACAGTTCACCATACCGAGTACATACACACATGTATATATATAGAGAAGTAGTAAGACCACAGTTCACCATACCGAGTACATACACACATGTATATATAGAGAAGCAGTAAGACCACAGTTCACCATACCGAGTACATACACACATGTGTATATAGAGAAGTAGTAAGACCACAGTTCACCATACCGAGTACATACACACATGTGTATATAGAGAAGTAGTAAGACATAGTTCACCATACCGAGTACATACACACATGTATATATATAGAGAAGTAGTAAGACCACAGTTCACCATACCGAGTACATACACACATGTGTATATAGAGAAGTAGTAAGACCACAGTTCACCATACCGAGTACATACACACATGTGTATATATAGAGAAGTAGTAAGACCACAGTTCACCATACCGAGTACATACACACATGTATATATATAGAGAAGTAGTAAGACCACAGTTCACCATACCGAGTACATACACACATGTGTATATGTAGAGAAGTAGTAAGACCACAGTTCACCATACCGAGTACATACACACATGTGTATATAGAGAAGTAGTAAGACCACAGTTCACCATACCGAGTACATACACACATGTGTATATATAGAGAAGTAGTAAGACCACAGTTCACCATACCGAGTACATACACACATGTATATATATAGAGAAGTAGTAAGACCACAGTTCACCATACCGAGTACATACACACATGTATATATAGAGAAGTAGTAAGACCACAGTTCACCATACCGAGTACATACCCACATGTATATAGAGAAGTAGTAAGACCACAGTTCACCATACCGAGTACATACACACAAGTGTATATAGAGAAGTAGTAAGACCACAGTTCACCATACCGAGTACATACACACATGTGTATATAGAGAAGTAGTAAGACCACAGTTCACCATACCGAGTACATACAGACATGTATATATATAGAGAAGTAGTAAGACCACAGTTCACCATACCGAGTACATACACACATGTATATATAGAGAAGTAGTAAGACGACAGTTCACCATACCGAGTACATACACACATGTATATATAGAGAAGTAGTAAGACCACAGTTCACCATACCGAGTACATACACACATGTATATATATAGAGAAGTAGTAAGACCACAGTTCACCATACCGAGTACATACACACATGTATATATAGAGAAGTAGTAAGACCACAGTTCACCATACCGAGTACATACACACATGTATATATAGAGAAGTAGTAAGACCACAGTTCACCATACCGAGTACATACACACATGTATATATAGAGAAGTAGTAAGACCACAGTTCACCATACCGAGTACATACACACATGTATATATAGAGAAGTAGTAAGACCACAGTTCACCATACCGAGTACATACACACATGTATATATAGAGAAGTAGTAAGACCACAGTTCACCATACCGAGTACATACCCACATGTGTATATAGAGAAGTAGTAAGACCACAGTTCACCATACCGAGTACATACACACATGTGTATATAGAGAAGTAGTAAGACCACAGTTCACCATACCGAGTACATACCCACATGTGTATATAGAGAAGTAGAAAGACCACAGTTCACCATACCGATTACATACACACATGTGTATATAGAGAAGTAGTAAGACCACAGTTCACCATACCGAGTACATACACACATGTATATATATAGAGAAGTAGTAAGATCACAGTTCACCATACCGAGTACATACACACATGTATATATAGAGAAGTAGTAAGATCACAGTTGACCATACCGAGTACATACACACATGTATATATAGAGAAGTAGTAAGACCACAGTTCACCATACCGAGTACTTACACACATGTGTATATAGAGAAGTAGTAAGACCACAGTTCACCATACCGAGTACATACACACACATGTATATATAGAGAAGTAGTAAGACCACAGTTCACCATACCGAGTACACACACACATGTATATATAGAGAAGTAGTAAGACCACAGTTCACCATACGGAGTACATACACACATGTATATATATAGAGAAGTAGTAAGACCACAGTTCACCATACCGAGTACATACACACATGTATATATAGAGAAGTAGTAAGATCACAGTTCACCATACCGAGTACATACGCACATGTGTATATATAGAGAAGTAGTAAGACCACAGTTCACCATACCGAGTACATACCCACATGTATATATAGAGAAGTAGTAAGACCACAGTTCACCATACCGAGTACATACACACATGTGTATATATAGAGAAGTAGTAAGACCACAGTTCACCATACCGAGTACATACCCACATGTATATATAGAGAAGTAGTAAGACCACAGTTCACCATACCGAGTACATACACACATGTATATATAGAGAAGCAGTAAGACCACAGTTCACCATACCGAGTACATACACACATGTGTATATATAGAGAAGTAGTAAGACCACAGTTCACCATACCGAGTACATACACACATGTATATATAGAGAAGTAGTAAGACCACAGTTCACCATACCGAGTACATACACACATGTGTATATAGAGAAGTAGTAAGACCACAGTTCACCATACCGAGTACATACACACATGTGTATATATAGAGAAGTAGTAAGACCACAGTTCACCATACCGAGTACATACACACATGTATATATATAGAGAAGTAGTAAGACCAGAGTTCACCATACCAAGTACATACACACATGTATATATATAGAGAAGTAGTAAGACCACAGTTCACCTTACCGAGTACATACACACACATGTATATATAGAGAAGTAGTAAGACCACAGTGCACCATACCGAGTACATACACACATGTGTATATATAGAGAAGTGGTAAGACCACAGTTCACCATACCGAGTACATATACACATGTATATATAGAGAAGCAGTAAGACCACAGTTCACCATACCGAGTACATACACACATGTGTATATAGAGAAGTAGTAAGACCACAGTTCACCATACCGAGTACATACCCACATGTATATATATAGAGAAGTAGTAAGACCAGAGTTCACCATACCGAGTACATACACACATGTATATATATAGAGAAGTAGTAAGACCAGAGTTCACCATACCGAGTACATACACACATGTGTATATAGAGAAGTAGTAAGACCACAGTTCACCATACCGAGTACATACACACATGTGTATATATAGAGAAGTAGTAAGACCACAGTTCACCATACCGAGTACATACCCACATGTATATATAGAGAAGTAGTAAGACCACAGTTCACCATACCGAGTAATACACACATGTATATATAGAGAAGTAGTAAGACAACAGTTCACCATACCGAGTACATACCCACATGTATATATAGAGAAATAGTAAGACAACAGTTCACCATACCGAGTACATACACACATGTATATATAGAGAAGTAGTAAGACCACAGTTCACCATACCGAGTACATACACACATGTGTATATAGAGAAGTAGTAAGACAACAGTTCACCATACCGAGTACATACACACATGTGTATATAGAGAAGTAGTAAGACCACAGTTCACCATACCGAGTACATACACACATGTATATATAGAGAAGTAGTAAGACAACAGTTCACCATACCGAGTACATACACACATGTATATATAGAGAAGTAGTAAGACCACAGTTCACCATACCAAGTACATACACACATGTATATATATAGAGAAGTAGTAAGACCACAGTTGACCATACCGAGTACATACACACATGTATATATAGAGAAGTAGTAAGACCACAGTTCACCTTACCGAGTACATACACACATGTATATATAGAGAAGTAGTAAGACCACAGTTCACCATACCGAGTACATACACACATGTGTATATAGAGAAGTAGTAAGACAACAGTTCACCATACCGAGTACATACACACATGTGTATATATAGAAGTAGTAAGACCACAGTTCACCATACCGAGTACATACACACATGTATATATAGAGAAGTAGTAAGACGACAGTTCACCATACCGAGTACATACACACATGTATATATAGAGAAGTAGTAAGACCACAGTTCACCATACCGAGTACATACACACATGTATATATATAGAGAAGTAGTAAGACCACAGTTCACCATACCGAGTACATACACACATGTATATATAGAGAAGTAGTAAGACCACAGTTCACCTTACCGAGTACATACACACATGTATATATAGAGAAGTAGTAAGACCACAGTTCACCATACCGAGTACATACACACATGTGTATATAGAGAAGTAGTAAGACCACAGTTCACCATACCGAGTACATACACACATGTGTATATAGAGAAGTAGTAAGACCACAGTTCACCATACCGAGTACATACACACATGTATATATATAGAGAAGTAGTAAGACCACAGTTCACTATACCGAGTACATACACACATGTATATATATAGAGAAGTAGTAAGACCACAGTTCACCATACCGAGTACATACACACATGTATATATAGAGAAGTAGTAAGACCACAGTTCACCATACCGAGTACATACACACATGTATATATAGAGAAGTAGTAAGACCACAGTTCACCATACCGAGTACATACACACATGTATATATAGAGAAGTAGTAAGACCACAGTTCACCATACCGAGTACATACACACATGTATATATAGAGAAGTAGTAAGACCACAGTTCACCATACCGAGTACATACCCACATGTGTATATAGAGAAGTAGTAAGACCACAGTTCACCATACCGAGTACATACACACATGTGTATATAGAGAAGTAGTAAGACCACAGTTCACCATACCGAGTACATACCCACATGTGTATATAGAGAAGTAGTAAGACCACAGTTCACCATACCGAGTACATGCCCACATGTGTATATAGAGAAGTAGTAAGACCACAGTTCACCATACCGAGTACATACACACATGTATATATATAGAGAAGTAGTAAGACCACAGTTCACCATACCGAGTACATACACACATGTATATATAGAGAAGTAGTAAGACCACAGTTCACCATACCGAGTACATACACACATGTGTATATAGAGAAGTAGAAAGACCACAGTTCACCATACCGATTACATACACACATGTGTATATAGAGGAGTAGTAAGACCACAGTTCACCATACCGATTACATACACACATGTGTATATAGAGAAGTAGTAAGACCACAGTTCACCATACCGAGTACATACACACAGGTATATATATAGAGAAGTAGTAAGATCACAGTTCACCATACCGAGTACATACACACATGTATATATAGAGAAGTAGTAAGATCACAGTTCACCATACCGAGTACATACACACATGTATATATAGAGAAGTAGTAAGACCACAGTTCACCATACCGAGTACTTACACACATGTGTATATAGAGAAGTAGTAAGACCACAGTTCACCATACCGAGTACATACACACACATGTATATATAGAGAAGTAGTAAGACCACAGTTCACCATACCGAGTACACACACACATGTATATATAGAGAAGTAGTAAGACCACAGTTCACCATACGGAGTACATACACACATGTATATATATAGAGAAGTAGTAAGACCACAGTTCACCATACCGAGTACATACACACATGTATATATAGAGAAGTAGTAAGATCACAGTTCACCATACCGAGTACATACCCACATGTGTATATATAGAGAAATAGTAAGACCACAGTTGACCATACCGAGTACATACCCACATGTATATATAGAGAAGTAGTAAGACAACAGTTCACCATACCGAGTACATACACACATGTATATATAGAGAAGTAGTAAGACCACAGTTCACCATACCAAGTACATACACACATGTGTATATAGAGAAGTAGTAAGACCACAGTTCACCATACCGAGTACATACACACATGTATATATATAGAGAAGTAGTAAGACCACAGTTCACTATACCGAGTACATACACACATGTATATATAGAGAAGTAGTAAGACCACAGTTCACCTTACCGAGTACATACACACATGTATATATAGAGAAGTAGTAAGACCACAGTTCACCATACCGAGTACATACACACATGTGTATATAGAGAAGTAGTAAGACCACAGTTCACCATACCGAGTACATACACACATGTGTATATAGAGAAGTAGTAAGACCACAGTTCACCATACCAAGTACATACACACATGTATATATATAGAGAAGTAGTAAGACCACAGTTCACCTTACCGAGTACATACACACACATGTATATATAGAGAAGCAGTAAGACCACAGTTCACCATACCGAGTACATACACACATGTGTATATAGAGAAGTAGTAAGACCACAGTTCACCATACCGAGTACATACCCACATGTATATATATAGAGAAGTAGTAAGACCAGAGTTCACCATACCGAGTACATACACACATGTATATATATAGAGAAGTAGTAAGACCACAGTTCACCATACCGAGTACATACACACATGTGTATATAGAGAAATAGTAAGACAACAGTTCACCATACTGAGTACATACACACATGTGTATATAGAGAAGTAGTAAGACCACAGTTCACCATACCGAGTACATACACACATGTATATATAGAGAAGTAGTAAGACAACAGTTCACCATACCGAGTACATACACACATGTATATATAGAGAAGTAGTAAGACCACAGTTCACCTTACCGAGTACATACACACATGTATATATAGAGAAGTAGTAAGACCACAGTTCACCATACCGAGTACATACACACATGTGTATATAGAGAAGTAGTAAACGACAGTTCACCATACCGAGTACATACACACATGTATATATAGAGAAGTAGTAAGACAACAGTTCACCATACCGAGTACATACACACATGTGTATATAGAGAAGTAGTAAGACAACAGTTCACCATACCGAGTACATACACACATGTGTATATAGAGAAGTAGTAAGACCACAGTTCACTATACCGAGTACATACACACATGTATATATAGAGAAGTAGTAAGACAACAGTTCACCATACCGAGTACATACACACATGTATATATAGAGAAGTAGTAAGACCACAGTTCACCATACCGAGTACATACCCACATGTATATATAGAGAAGTAGTAAGACCACAGTTCACCATACCGAGTACATACACACATGTATATATATAGAGAAGTAGTAAGATCACAGTTCACCATACCGAGTACATACACACATGTGTATATAGAGAAGTAGTAAGACCACAGTTCACCATACCGAGTACATACCCACATGTATATATATAGAGAAGTAGTAAGACCACAGTTCACCATACCGAGTACATACACACATGTATATATAGAGAAGTAGTAAGACCACAGTTCACAATACTGAGTACATACACACATGTGTATATAGAGAAATAGTAAGACAACAGTTCACCATACCGAGTACATACACACATGTGTATATAGAGAAGTAGTAAGACCACAGTTCACCATACCGAGTACATACACACATGTATATATAGAGAAGTAGTAAGACAACAGTTCACCATACCGAGTACATACACACATGTATATATAGAGAAGTAGTAAGACCACAGTTCACCTTACCGAGTACATACACACATGTATATATAGAGAAGTAGTAAGACCACAGTTCACCATACCGAGTACATACACACATGTGTATATAGAGAAGTAGTAAACGACAGTTCACCATACCGAGTACATACACACATGTATATATAGAGAAGTAGTAAGACCACAGTTCACCATACCGAGTACATACACACATGTGTATATAGAGAAGTAGTAAGACCACAGTTCACCATACCGAGTACATACACACATGTGTATATATAGAGAAGTAGTAAGACCACAGTTCACCATACCGAGTACATGCCCACATGTGTATATAGAGAAGTAGTAAGACCACAGTTCACCATACCGAGTACATACACACATGTGTATATAGAGAAGTAGTAAGACAACAGTTCACCATACCGAGTACATACACACATGTGTATATAGAGAAGTAGTAAGACCACAGTTCACCATACCGAGTACATACACACATGTATATATAGAGAAGTAGTAAGACAACAGTTCACCATACCGAGTACATACACACATGTATATATAGAGAAGTAGTAAGACCACAGTTCACCATACCAAGTACATACACACATGTATATATATAGAGAAGTAGTAAGACCACAGTTGACCATACCGAGTACATACACACATGTATATATAGAGAAGTAGTAAGACCACAGTTCACCTTACCGAGTACATACACACATGTATATATAGAGAAGTAGTAAGACCACAGTTCACCATACCGAGTACATACACACATGTGTATATAGAGAAGTAGTAAGACAACAGTTCACCATACCGAGTACATACACACATGTGTATATATAGAAGTAGTAAGACCACAGTTCACCATACCGAGTACATACACACATGTATATATAGAGAAGTAGTAAGACGACAGTTCACCATACCGAGTACATACACACATGTATATATAGAGAAGTAGTAAGACCACAGTTCACCATACCGAGTACATACACACATGTATATATATAGAGAAGTAGTAAGACCACAGTTCACCATACCGAGTACATACACACATGTATATATAGAGAAGTAGTAAGACCACAGTTCACCTTACCGAGTACATACACACATGTATATATAGAGAAGTAGTAAGACCACAGTTCACCATACCGAGTACATACACACATGTGTATATAGAGAAGTAGTAAGACCACAGTTCACCATACCGAGTACATACACACATGTGTATATAGAGAAGTAGTAAGACCACAGTTCACCATACCGAGTACATACACACATGTATATATATAGAGAAGTAGTAAGACCACAGTTCACTATACCGAGTACATACACACATGTATATATATAGAGAAGTAGTAAGACCACAGTTCACCATACCGAGTACATACACACATGTATATATAGAGAAGTAGTAAGACCACGGTTCACCATACCGAGTACATACACACATGTATATATATAGAGAAGTAGTAAGACCAGAGTTCACCATACCAAGTACATACACACATGTATATATATAGAGAAGTAGTAAGACCACAGTTCACCTTACCGAGTACATACACACACATGTATATATAGAGAAGCAGTAAGACCACAGTTCAGCATACCGAGTATATACACACATGTGTATATAGAGAAGTAGTAAGACCACAGTTCACCATACCGAGTACATACCCACATGTGTATATAGAGAAGTAGTAACACCACAGTTCACCATACCGAGTACACACACACATGTATATATAGAGAAGTAGTAAGACCACAGTTCACCATACCGAGTACATACACACATGTATATATAGAGAAGTAGTAAGACCACAGTTCACCATACCGAGTACATACCCACATGTGTATATATAGAGAAGTAGTAAGACCATAGTTCACCATACCGAGTACATACCCACATGTATATATAGAGAAGTAGTAAGACCACAGTTCACCATATCGAGTACATACACACATGTATATATAGAGAAGCAGTAAGACCACAGTTCACCATACCGAGTACATACACACATGTGTATATATAGAGAAGTAGTAAGACCACAGTTCACCATACCGAGTACATACACACATGTATATATAGAGAAGTAGTTAGACCACAGTTCACCATACCGAGTACATACACACATGTGTATATAGAGAAGTAGTAAGACCACAGTTCACCATACCGAGTACATACACACATGTGTATATATAGAGAAGTAGTAAGACCACAGTTCACCATACCGAGTACATACACACATGTATATATATAGAGAAGTAGTAAGACCAGAGTTCACCATACCAAGTACATACACACATGTATATATATAGAGAAGTAGTAAGACCACAGTTCACCTTACCGAGTACATACACACACATGTATATATAGAGAAGCAGTAAGACCACAGTTCACCATACCGAGTACATACACACATGTGTATATAGAGAAGTAGTAAGACCACAGTTCACCATACCGAGTACATACCCACATGTATATATATAGAGAAGTAGTAAGACCAGAGTTCACCATACCGAGTACATACACACATGTATATATATAGAGAAGTAGTAAGACCACAGTTCACCATACCGAGTACATACCCACATGTATATATAGAGAAGTAGTAAGACCACAGTTCACCATACCGAGTACATACACACATGTATATATATAGAGAAGTAGTAAGATCACAGCTCACCATACCGAGTACATACACACATGTGTATATAGAGAAGTAGTAAGACCACAGTTCACCATACCGAGTACATACCCACATGTATATATATAGAGAAGTAGTAAGACCACAGTTCACCATACCGAGTACATACACGCATGTATATATAGAGAAGTAGTAAGACCACAGTTCACAATACTGAGTACATACACACATGTGTATATAGAGAAATAGTAAGACAACAGTTCACCATACTGAGTACATACACACATGTGTATATAGAGAAGTAGTAAGACCACAGTTCACCATACCGAGTACATACACACATGTATATATAGAGAAGTAGTAAGACAACAGTTCACCATACCGAGTACATACACACATGTATATATAGAGAAGTAGTAAGACCACAGTTCACCTTACCGAGTACATACACACATGTATATATAGAGAAGTAGTAAGACCACAGTTCACCATACCGAGTACATACACACATGTGTATATAGAGAAGTAGTAAACGACAGTTCACCATACCGAGTACATACACACATGTATATATAGAGAAGTAGTAAGACAACAGTTCACCATACCGAGTACATACACACATGTGTATATAGAGAAGTAGTAAGACAACAGTTCACCATACCGAGTACATACACACATGTGTATATAGAGAAGTAGTAAGACCACAGTTCACTATACCGAGTACATACACACATGTATATATAGAGAAGTAGTAAGACAACAGTTCACCATACCGAGTACATACACACATGTATATATAGAGAAGTAGTAAGACCACAGTTCACCATACCGAGTACATACCCACATGTATATATAGAGAAGTAGTAAGACCACAGTTCACCATACCGAGTACATACACACATGTATATATATAGAGAAGTAGTAAGATCACAGTTCACCATACCGAGTACATACACACATGTGTATATAGAGAAGTAGTAAGACCACAGTTCACCATACCGAGTACATACCCACATGTATATATATAGAGAAGTAGTAAGACCACAGTTCACCATACCGAGTACATACACACATGTATATATAGAGAAGTAGTAAGACCACAGTTCACAATACTGAGTACATACACACATGTGTATATAGAGAAATAGTAAGACAACAGTTCACCATACCGAGTACATACACACATGTGTATATAGAGAAGTAGTAAGACCACAGTTCACCATACCGAGTACATACACACATGTATATATAGAGAAGTAGTAAGACAACAGTTCACCATACCGAGTACATACACACATGTATATATAGAGAAGTAGTAAGACCACAGTTCACCTTACCGAGTACATACACACATGTATATATAGAGAAGTAGTAAGACCACAGTTCACCATACCGAGTACATACACACATGTGTATATAGAGAAGTAGTAAACGACAGTTCACCATACCGAGTACATACACACATGTATATATAGAGAAGTAGTAAGACCACAGTTCACCATACCGAGTACATACACACATGTGTATATAGAGAAGTAGTAAGACCACAGTTCACCATACCGAGTACATACACACATGTGTATATATAGAGAAGTAGTAAGACCACAGTTCACCATACCGAGTACATGCCCACATGTGTATATAGAGAAGTAGTAAGACCACAGTTCACCATACCGAGTACATACACACATGTGTATATAGAGAAGTAGTAAGACAACAGTTCACCATACCGAGTACATACACACATGTGTATATAGAGAAGTAGTAAGACCACAGTTCACCATACCGAGTACATACACACATGTATATATAGAGAAGTAGTAAGACAACAGTTCACCATACCGAGTACATACACACATGTATATATAGAGAAGTAGTAAGACCACAGTTCACCATACCAAGTACATACACACATGTATATATATAGAGAAGTAGTAAGACCACAGTTGACCATACCGAGTACATACACACATGTATATATAGAGAAGTAGTAAGACCACAGTTCACCTTACCGAGTACATACACACATGTATATATAGAGAAGTAGTAAGACCACAGTTCACCATACCGAGTACATACACACATGTGTATATAGAGAAGTAGTAAGACAACAGTTCACCATACCGAGTACATACACACATGTGTATATATAGAAGTAGTAAGACCACAGTTCACCATACCGAGTACATACACACATGTATATATAGAGAAGTAGTAAGACGACAGTTCACCATACCGAGTACATACACACATGTATATATAGAGAAGTAGTAAGACCACAGTTCACCATACCGAGTACATACACACATGTATATATATAGAGAAGTAGTAAGACCACAGTTCACCATACCGAGTACATACACACATGTATATATAGAGAAGTAGTAAGACCACAGTTCACCTTACCGAGTACATACACACATGTATATATAGAGAAGTAGTAAGACCACAGTTCACCATACCGAGTACATACACACATGTGTATATAGAGAAGTAGTAAGACCACAGTTCACCATACCGAGTACATACACACATGTGTATATAGAGAAGTAGTAAGACCACAGTTCACCATACCGAGTACATACACACATGTATATATATAGAGAAGTAGTAAGACCACAGTTCACTATACCGAGTACATACACACATGTATATATATAGAGAAGTAGTAAGACCACAGTTCACCATACCGAGTACATACACACATGTATATATAGAGAAGTAGTAAGACCACAGTTCACCATACCGAGTACATACACACATGTATATATAGAGAAGTAGTAAGACCACAGTTCACCATACCGAGTACATACACACATGTATATATAGAGAAGTAGTAAGACCACAGTTCACCATACCGAGTACATACACACATGTATATATAGAGAAGTAGTAAGACCACAGTTCACCATACCGAGTACATACCCACATGTGTATATAGAGAAGTAGTAAGACCACAGTTCACCATACCGAGTACATACACACATGTGTATATAGAGAAGTAGTAAGACCACAGTTCACCATACCGAGTACATACCCACATGTGTATATAGAGAAGTAGTAAGACCACAGTTCACCATACCGAGTACATGCCCACATGTGTATATAGAGAAGTAGTAAGACCACAGTTCACCATACCGAGTACATACACACATGTATATATATAGAGAAGTAGTAAGACCACAGTTCACCATACCGAGTACATACACACATGTATATATAGAGAAGTAGTAAGACCACAGTTCACCATACCGAGTACATACACACATGTGTATATAGAGAAGTAGAAAGACCACAGTTCACCATACCGATTACATACACACATGTGTATATAGAGGAGTAGTAAGACCACAGTTCACCATACCGATTACATACACACATGTGTATATAGAGAAGTAGTAAGACCACAGTTCACCATACCGAGTACATACACACAGGTATATATATAGAGAAGTAGTAAGATCACAGTTCACCATACCGAGTACATACACACATGTATATATAGAGAAGTAGTAAGATCACAGTTCACCATACCGAGTACATACACACATGTATATATAGAGAAGTAGTAAGACCACAGTTCACCATACCGAGTACTTACACACATGTGTATATAGAGAAGTAGTAAGACCACAGTTCACCATACCGAGTACATACACACACATGTATATATAGAGAAGTAGTAAGACCACAGTTCACCATACCGAGTACACACACACATGTATATATAGAGAAGTAGTAAGACCACAGTTCACCATACGGAGTACATACACACATGTATATATATAGAGAAGTAGTAAGACCACAGTTCACCATACCGAGTACATACACACATGTATATATAGAGAAGTAGTAAGATCACAGTTCACCATACCGAGTACATACCCACATGTGTATATATAGAGAAATAGTAAGACCACAGTTGACCATACCGAGTACATACCCACATGTATATATAGAGAAGTAGTAAGACAACAGTTCACCATACCGAGTACATACACACATGTATATATAGAGAAGTAGTAAGACCACAGTTCACCATACCAAGTACATACACACATGTATATATATAGAGAAGTAGTAAGACCACAGTTCACCATACCGAGTACATACACACATGTATATATAGAGAAGTAGTAAGACCACAGTTCAACTTACCGAGTACATACACACATGTATATATAGAGAAGTAGTAAGACCACAGTTCATCATACCGAGTACATACACACATGTGTATATAGAGAAGTAGTAAGACCACAGTTCACCATACCGAGTACATACACACATGTGTATATAGAGAAGTAGTAAGACCACAGTTCACCATACCGAGTACATACACACATGTATATATATAGAGAAGTAGTAAGACCACAGTTCACTATACCGAGTACATACACACATGTATATATAGAGAAGTAGTAAGACCACAGTTCACCATACCGAGTACATACACACATGTATATATAGAGAAGTAGTAAGACCACAGTTCACCATACCGAGTACATACACACATGTATATATAGAGAAGTAGTAAGACCACAGTTCACCATACCGAGTACATACACACATGTGTATATAGAGAAGTAGTAAGACCACAGTTCACCATACCGAGTACATACCCACATGTGTATATAGAGAAGTAGTAAGACCACAGTTCAGCATACCGAGTATATACACACATGTGTATATAGAGAAGTAGTAAGACCACAGTTCACCATACCGAGTACATACCCACATGTGTATATAGAGAAGTAGTAACACCACAGTTCACCATACCGAGTACACACACACATGTATATATAGAGAAGTAGTAAGACCACAGTTCACCATACCGAGTACATACACACATGTATATATAGAGAAGTAGTAAGACCACAGTTCAACATACCGAGTACATACCCACATGTGTATATATAGAGAAGTAGTAAGACCATAGTTCACCATACCGAGTACATACCCACATGTATATATAGAGAAGTAGTAAGACCACAGTTCACCATATCGAGTACATACACACATGTATATATAGAGAAGCAGTAAGACCACAGTTCACCATACCGAGTACATACACACATGTGTATATATAGAGAAGTAGTAAGACCACAGTTCACCATACCGAGTACATACACACATGTATATATAGAGAAGTAGTTAGACCACAGTTCACCATACCGAGTACATACACACATGTGTATATAGAGAAGTAGTAAGACCACAGTTCACCATACCGAGTACATACACACATGTGTATATATAGAGAAGTAGTAAGACCACAGTTCACCATACCGAGTACATACACACATGTATATATATAGAGAAGTAGTAAGACCAGAGTTCACCATACCAAGTACATACACACATGTATATATATAGAGAAGTAGTAAGACCACAGTTCACCTTACCGAGTACATACACACACATGTATATATAGAGAAGCAGTAAGACCACAGTTCACCATACCGAGTACATACACACATGTGTATATAGAGAAGTAGTAAGACCACAGTTCACCATACCGAGTACATACCCACATGTATATATATAGAGAAGTAGTAAGACCAGAGTTCACCATACCGAGTACATACACACATGTATATATATAGAGAAGTAGTAAGACCACAGTTCACCATACCGAGTACATAGCCACATGTATATATAGAGAAGTAGTAAGACCACAGTTCACCATACCGAGTACATACACACATGTATATATATAGAGAAGTAGTAAGATCACAGCTCACCATACCGAGTACATACACACATGTGTATATAGAGAAGTAGTAAGACCACAGTTCACCATACCGAGTACATACCCACATGTATATATATAGAGAAGTAGTAAGACCACAGTTCACCATACCGAGTACATACACGCATGTATATATAGAGAAGTAGTAAGACCACAGTTCACAATACTGAGTACATACACACATGTGTATATAGAGAAATAGTAAGACAACAGTTCACCATACTGAGTACATACACACATGTGTATATAGAGAAGTAGTAAGACCACAGTTCACCATACCGAGTACATACACACATGTATATATAGAGAAGTAGTAAGACAACAGTTCACCATACCGAGTACATACACACATGTATATATAGAGAAGTAGTAAGACCACAGTTCACCTTACCGAGTACATACACACATGTATATATAGAGAAGTAGTAAGACCACAGTTCACCATACCGAGTACATACACACATGTGTATATAGAGAAGTAGTAAACGACAGTTCACCATACCGAGTACATACACACATGTATATATAGAGAAGTAGTAAGACAACAGTTCACCATACCGAGTACATACACACATGTGTATATAGAGAAGTAGTAAGACAACAGTTCACCATACCGAGTACATACACACATGTGTATATAGAGAAGTAGTAAGACCACAGTTCACTATACCGAGTACATACACACATGTATATATAGAGAAGTAGTAAGACAACAGTTCACCATACCGAGTACATACACACATGTATATATAGAGAAGTAGTAAGACCACAGTTCACCATACCGAGTACATACCCACATGTATATATAGAGAAGTAGTAAGACCACAGTTCACCATACCGAGTACATACACACATGTATATATATAGAGAAGTAGTAAGATCACAGTTCACCATACCGAGTACATACACACATGTGTATATAGAGAAGTAGTAAGACCACAGTTCACCATACCGAGTACATACCCACATGTATATATATAGAGAAGTAGTAAGACCACAGTTCACCATACCGAGTACATACACACATGTATATATAGAGAAGTAGTAAGACCACAGTTCACAATACTGAGTACATACACACATGTGTATATAGAGAAATAGTAAGACAACAGTTCACCATACCGAGTACATACACACATGTGTATATAGAGAAGTAGTAAGACCACAGTTCACCATACCGAGTACATACACACATGTATATATAGAGAAGTAGTAAGACAACAGTTCACCATACCGAGTACATACACACATGTATATATAGAGAAGTAGTAAGACCACAGTTCACCTTACCGAGTACATACACACATGTATATATAGAGAAGTAGTAAGACCACAGTTCACCATACCGAGTACATACACACATGTGTATATAGAGAAGTAGTAAACGACAGTTCACCATACCGAGTACATACACACATGTATATATAGAGAAGTAGTAAGACCACAGTTCACCATACCGAGTACATACACACATGTGTATATAGAGAAGTAGTAAGACCACAGTTCACCATACCGAGTACATACACACATGTGTATATATAGAGAAGTAGTAAGACCACAGTTCACCATACCGAGTACATACCCACATGTGTATATAGAGAAGTAGTAAGACCACAGTTCACCATACCGAGTACATGCCCACATGTGTATATAGAGAAGTAGTAAGACCACAGTTCACCATACCGAGTACATACACGCATGTATATATATAGAGAAGTAGTAAGACCACAGTTCACCATACCGAGTACATACACACATGTATATATAGAGAAGTAGTAAGACCACAGTTCACCATACCGAGTACATACACACATGTGTATATAGAGAAGTAGAAAGACCACAGTTCACCATACCGATTACATACACACGTTTATATAGAGGAGTAGTAAGACCACAGTTCACCATACCGATTACATACACACATGTGTATATAGAGAAGTAGTAAGACCACAGTTCACCATACCGAGTACATACACACATGTATATATATAGAGAAGTAGTAAGATCACAGTTCACCATACCGAGTACATACACACATGTATATATAGAGAAGTAGTAAGATCACAGTTCACCATACCGAGTACATACACACATGTATATATAGAGAAGTAGTAAGACCACAGTTCACCATACCGAGTACTTACACACATGTGTATATAGAGAAGTAGTAAGACCACAGTTCACCATACCGAGTACATACACACACATGTATATATAGAGAAGTAGTAAGTCCACAGTTCACCATACCGAGTACACACACACATGTATATATAGAGAAGTAGTAAGACCACAGTTCACCATACGGAGTACATACACACATGTATATATATAGAGAAGTAGTAAGACCACAGTTCACCATACCGAGTACATACACACATGTATATATAGAGAAGTAGTAAGATCACAGTTCACCATACCGAGTACATACCCACATGTGTATATATAGAGAAATAGTAAGACCACAGTTGACCATACCGAGTACATACCCACATGTATATATAGAGAAGTAGTAAGACAACAGTTCACCATACCGAGTACATACACACATGTATATATAGAGAAGTAGTAAGACCACAGTTCACCATACCAAGTACATACACACATGTATATATATAGAGAAGTAGTAAGACCACAGTTCACCATACCGAGTACATACACACATGTATATATAGAGAAGTAGTAAGACCACAGTTCAACTTACCGAGTACATACACACATGTATATATAGAGAAGTAGTAAGACCACAGTTCATCATACCGAGTACATACACACATGTGTATATAGAGAAGTAGTAAGACCACAGTTCACCATACCGAGTACATACACACATGTGTATATAGAGAAGTAGTAAGACCACAGTTCACCATACCGAGTACATACACACATGTATATATATAGAGAAGTAGTAAGACCACAGTTCACTATACCGAGTACATACACACATGTATATATAGAGAAGTAGTAAGACCACAGTTCACCATACCGAGTACATACAGACATGTATATATAGAGAAGTAGTAAGACCACAGTTCACCATACCGAGTACATACACACATGTATATATAGAGAAGTAGTAAGACCACAGTTCACCATACCGAGTACATACACACATGTGTATATAGAGAAGTAGTAAGACCACAGTTCACCATACCGAGTACATACCCACATGTGTATATAGAGAAGTAGTAAGACCACAGTTCAGCATACCGAGTACATACACACATGTGTATATAGAGAAGTAGTAAGACCACAGTTCACCATACCGAGTACATACCCACATGTGTATATAGAGAAGTAGTAACACCACAGTTCACCATACCGAGTACACACACACATGTATATATAGAGAAGTAGCAAGACCACAGTTCACCATACCGAGTACATACACACATGTATATATAGAGAAGTAGTAAGACCACAGTTCACCATACCGAGTACATACCCACATGTGTATATATAGAGAAGTAGTAAGACCATAGTTCACCATACCGAGTACATACCCACATGTATATATAGAGAAGTAGTAAGACCACAGTTCACCATATCGAGTACATACACACATGTATATATAGAGAAGCAGTAAGACCACAGTTCACCATACCGAGTATATACACACATGTGTATATATAGAGAAGTAGTAAGACCACAGTTCACCATACCGAGTACATACACACATGTATATATAGAGAAGTAGTTAGACCACAGTTCACCATACCGAGTACATACACACATGTGTATATAGAGAAGTAGTAAGACCACAGTTCACCATACCGAGTACATACACACATGTGTATATATAGAGAAGTAGTAAGACCACAGTTCACCATACCGAGTACATACACACATGTATATATATAGAGAAGTAGTAAGACCAGAGTTCACCATACCAAGTACATACACACATGTATATATATAGAGAAGTAGTAAGACCACAGTTCACCTTACCGAGTACATACACACACATGTATATATAGAGAAGCAGTAAGACCACAGTTCACCATACCGAGTACATACACACATGTGTATATAGAGAAGTAGTAAGACCACAGTTCACCATACCGAGTACATACCCACATGCACATGTATATATATAGAGAAGTAGTAAGACCAGAGTTCACCATACCGAGTACATACACACATGTATATATATAGAGAAGTAGTAAGACCACAGTTCACCATACCGAGTACATACCCACATGTATATATAGAGAAGTAGTAAGACCACAGTTCACCATACCGAGTACATACACACATGTATATATATAGAGAAGTAGTAAGATCACAGCTCACCATACCGAGTACATACACACATGTGTATATAGAGAAGTAGTAAGACCACAGTTCACCATACCGAGTACATACCCACATGTATATATATAGAGAAGTAGTAAGACCACAGTTCACCATACCGAGTACATACACACATGTATATATAGAGAAGTAGTAAGACCACAGTTCACAATACTGAGTACATACACACATGTGTATATAGAGAAATAGTAAGACAACAGTTCACCATACCGAGTACATACACACATGTGTATATAGAGAAGTAGTAAGACCACAGTTCACCATACCGAGTACATACACACATGTATATATAGAGAAGTAGTAAGACAACAGTTCACCATACCGAGTACATACACACATGTATATATAGAGAAGTAGTAACACCACAGTTCACCTTACCGAGTACATACACACATGTATATATAGAGAAGTAGTAAGACCACAGTTCACCATACCGAGTACATACACACATGTGTATATAGAGAAGTAGTAAACGACAGTTCACCATACCGAGTACATACACACATGTATATATAGAGAAGTAGTAAGACCACAGTTCACCATACCGAGTACATACACACATGTGTATATAGAGAAGTAGTAAGACCACAGTTCACCATACCGAGTACATACACACATGTGTATATATAGAGAAGTAGTAAGACCACAGTTCACCATACCGAGTACATAAACACATGTATATATAGAGAAGTAGTAAGACAACAGTTCACCATACCGAGTACATACCCACATGTATATATAGAGAAGTAGTAAGACAACAGTTCACCATACCGAGTACATACACACATGTGTATATAGAGAAGTAGTAAGACAATAGTTCACCATACCGAGTACATACACACATGTGTATATAGAGAAGTAGTAAGACCACAGTTCACTATACAGAGTACATACACACATGTATATATAGAGAAGTAGTAAGACAACAGTTCACCATACCGAGTACATACACACATGTATATATAGAGAAGTAGTAAGACCACAGTTCACCATACCGAGTACATACCCACATGTATATATAGAGAAGTAGTAAGACCACAGTTCACCATACCGAGTACATACACACATGTATATATATAGAGAAGTAGTAAGATCACAGTTCACCATACCGAGTACATACACACATGTGTATATAGAGAAGTAGTAAGACCACAGTTCACCATACCGAGTACATACCCACATGTATATATATAGAGAAGTAGTAAGACCACAGTTCACCATACCGAGTACATACACACATGTATATATAGAGAAGTAGTAAGACCACAGTTCACAATACTGAGTACATACACACATGTGTATATAGAGAAATAGTAAGACAACAGTTCACCATACCGAGTACATACACACATGTGTATATAGAGAAGTAGTAAGACCACAGTTCACCATACCGAGTACATACACACATGTATATATAGAGAAGTAGTAAGACAACAGTTCACCATACCGAGTACATACACACATGTATATATAGAGAAGTAGTAAAACCACAGTTCACCTTACCGAGTACATACACACATGTATATATAGAGAAGTAGTAAGACCACAGTTCACCATACCGAGTACATACACACATGTGTATATAGAGAAATAGTAAACGACAGTTCACCATACCGAGTACATACACACATGTATATATAGAGAAGTAGTAAGACCACAGTTCACCATACCGAGTACATACACACATGTGTATATAGAGAAGTAGTAAGACCACAGTTCACCATACCGAGTACATACACACATGTATATATAGAGAAGTAGTAAGACCACAGTTCACCATACCGAGTACATACACACATGTGTATATAGAGAAGTAGTAAGACCACAGTTCACCATACCGAGTACATACACACATGTGTATATATAGAGAAGTAGTAAGATCACAGTTCACCATACCGAGTACATACACACATGTATATATAGAGAAGTAGTAAGACCACAGTTCACCATACCGAGTACTTACACACATGTGTATATAGAGAAGTAGTAAGACCACAGTTCACCATACCGAGTACATACACACACATGTATATATAGAGAAGTAGTAAGACCACAGTTCACCATACCGAGTACACACACACATGTATATATAGAGAAGTAGTAAGACCACAGTTCACCATACGGAGTACATACACACATGTATATATATAGAGAAGTAGTAAGACCACAGTTCACCATACCGAGTACATACACACATGTATATATAGAGAAGTAGTAAGATCACAGTTCACCATACCGAGTACATACCCACATGTGTATATATAGAGAAATAGTAAGACCACAGTTGACCATACCGAGTACATACCCACATGTATATATAGAGAAGTAGTAAGACAACAGTTCACCATACCGAGTACATACACACATGTATATATAGAGAAGTAGTAAGACCACAGTTCACCATACCAAGTACATACACACATGTATATATATAGAGAAGTAGTAAGACCACAGTTCACCATACCGAGTACATACACACATGTATATATAGAGAAGTAGTAAGACCACAGTTCAACTTACCGAGTACATACACACATGTATATATAGAGAAGTAGTAAGACCACAGTTCATCATACCGAGTACATACACACATGTGTATATAGAGAAGTAGTAAGACCACAGTTCACCATACCGAGTACATACACACATGTGTATATAGAGAAGTAGTAAGACCACAGTTCACCATACCGAGTACATACACACATGTATATATATAGAGAAGTAGTAAGACCACAGTTCACTATACCGAGTACATACACACATGTATATATAGAGAAGTAGTAAGACCACAGTTCACCATACCGAGTACATACACACATGTATATATAGAGAAGTAGTAAGACCACAGTTCACCATACCGAGTACATACACACATGTATATATAGAGAAGTAGTAAGACCACAGTTCACCATACCGAGTACATACACACATGTGTATATAGAGAAGTAGTAAGACCACAGTTCACCATACCGAGTACATACCCACATGTGTATATAGAGAAGTAGTAAGACCACAGTTCAGCATACCGAGTATATACACACATGTGTATATAGAGAAGTAGTAAGACCACAGTTCACCATACCGAGTACATACCCACATGTGTATATAGAGAAGTAGTAACACCACAGTTCACCATACCGAGTACACACACACATGTATATATAGAGAAGTAGTAAGACCACAGTTCACCATACCGAGTACATACACACATGTATATATAGAGAAGTAGTAAGACCACAGTTCACCATACCGAGTACATACCCACATGTGTATATATAGAGAAGTAGTAAGACCATAGTTCACCATACCGAGTACATACCCACATGTATATATAGAGAAGTAGTAAGACCACAGTTCACCATATCGAGTACATACACACATGTATATATAGAGAAGCAGTAAGACCACAGTTCACCATACCGAGTACATACACACATGTGTATATATAGAGAAGTAGTAAGACCACAGTTCACCATACCGAGTACATACACACATGTATATATAGAGAAGTAGTTAGACCACAGTTCACCATACCGAGTACATACACACATGTGTATATAGAGAAGTAGTAAGACCACAGTTCACCATACCGAGTACATACACACATGTGTATATATAGAGAAGTAGTAAGACCACAGTTCACCATACCGAGTACATACACACATGTATATATATAGAGAAGTAGTAAGACCAGAGTTCACCATACCAAGTACATACACACATGTATATATATAGAGAAGTAGTAAGACCACAGTTCACCTTACCGAGTACATACACACACATGTATATATAGAGAAGCAGTAAGACCACAGTTCACCATACCGAGTACATACACACATGTGTATATAGAGAAGTAGTAAGACCACAGTTCACCATACCGAGTACATACCCACATGTATATATATAGAGAAGTAGTAAGACCAGAGTTCACCATACCGAGTACATACACACATGTATATATATAGAGAAGTAGTAAGACCACAGTTCACCATACCGAGTACATAGCCACATGTATATATAGAGAAGTAGTAAGACCACAGTTCACCATACCGAGTACATACACACATGTATATATATAGAGAAGTAGTAAGATCACAGCTCACCATACCGAGTACATACACACATGTGTATATAGAGAAGTAGTAAGACCACAGTTCACCATACCGAGTACATACCCACATGTATATATATAGAGAAGTAGTAAGACCACAGTTCACCATACCGAGTACATACACGCATGTATATATAGAGAAGTAGTAAGACCACAGTTCACAATACTGAGTACATACACACATGTGTATATAGAGAAATAGTAAGACAACAGTTCACCATACTGAGTACATACACACATGTGTATATAGAGAAGTAGTAAGACCACAGTTCACCATACCGAGTACATACACACATGTATATATAGAGAAGTAGTAAGACAACAGTTCACCATACCGAGTACATACACACATGTATATATAGAGAAGTAGTAAGACCACAGTTCACCTTACCGAGTACATACACACATGTATATATAGAGAAGTAGTAAGACCACAGTTCACCATACCGAGTACATACACACATGTGTATATAGAGAAGTAGTAAACGACAGTTCACCATACCGAGTACATACACACATGTATATATAGAGAAGTAGTAAGACAACAGTTCACCATACCGAGTACATACACACATGTGTATATAGAGAAGTAGTAAGACAACAGTTCACCATACCGAGTACATACACACATGTGTATATAGAGAAGTAGTAAGACCACAGTTCACTATACCGAGTACATACACACATGTATATATAGAGAAGTAGTAAGACAACAGTTCACCATACCGAGTACATACACACATGTATATATAGAGAAGTAGTAAGACCACAGTTCACCATACCGAGTACATACCCACTTGTATATATAGAGAAGTAGTAAGACCACAGTTCACCATACCGAGTACATACACACATGTATATATATAGAGAAGTAGTAAGATCACAGTTCACCATACCGAGTACATACACACATGTGTATATAGAGAAGTAGTAAGACCACAGTTCACCATACCGAGTACATACCCACATGTATATATATAGAGAAGTAGTAAGACCACAGTTCACCATACCGAGTACATACACACATGTATATATAGAGAAGTAGTAAGACCACAGTTCACAATACCGAGTACATACACACATGTGTATATAGAGAAGTAGTAAGACCACAGTTCACCATACCGAGTACATACACACATGTATATATAGAGAAGTAGTAAGACAACAGTTCACCATACCGAGTACATACACACATGTATATATAGAGAAGTAGTAAGACCACAGTTCACCTTACCGAGTACATACACACATGTATATATAGAGAAGTAGTAAGACCACAGTTCACCATACCGAGTACATACACACATGTGTATATAGAGAAGTAGTAAACGACAGTTCACCATACCGAGTACATACACACATGTATATATAGAGAAGTAGTAAGACCACAGTTCACCATACCGAGTACATACACACATGTGTATATAGAGAAGTAGTAAGACCACAGTTCACCATACCGAGTACATACACACATGTGTATATATAGAGAAGTAGTAAGACCACAGTTCACCATACCGAGTACATACCCACATGTGTATATAGAGAAGTAGTAAGACCACAGTTCACCATACCGAGTACATGCCCACATGTGTATATAGAGAAGTAGTAAGACCACAGTTCACCATACCGAGTACATACACGCATGTATATATATAGAGAAGTAGTAAGACCACAGTTCACCATACCGAGTACATACACACATGTATATATAGAGAAGTAGTAAGACCACAGTTCACCATACCGAGTACATACACACATGTGTATATAGAGAAGTAGAAAGACCACAGTTCACCATACCGATTACATACACACGTTTATATAGAGGAGTAGTAAGACCACAGTTCACCATACCGATTACATACACACATGTGTATATAGAGAAGTAGTAAGACCACAGTTCACCATACCGAGTACATACACACATGTATATATATAGAGAAGTAGTAAGATCACAGTTCACCATACCGAGTACATACACACATGTATATATAGAGAAGTAGTAAGATCACAGTTCACCATACCGAGTACATACACACATGTATATATAGAGAAGTAGTAAGACCACAGTTCACCATACCGAGTACTTACACACATGTGTATATAGAGAAGTAGTAAGACCACAGTTCACCATACCGAGTACATACACACACATGTATATATAGAGAAGTAGTAAGTCCACAGTTCACCATACCGAGTACACACACACATGTATATATAGAGAAGTAGTAAGACCACAGTTCACCATACGGAGTACATACACACATGTATATATATAGAGAAGTAGTAAGACCACAGTTCACCATACCGAGTACATACACACATGTATATATAGAGAAGTAGTAAGATCACAGTTCACCATACCGAGTACATACCCACATGTGTATATATAGAGAAATAGTAAGACCACAGTTGACCATACCGAGTACATACCCACATGTATATATAGAGAAGTAGTAAGACAACAGTTCACCATACCGAGTACATACACACATGTATATATAGAGAAGTAGTAAGACCACAGTTCACCATACCAAGTACATACACACATGTATATATATAGAGAAGTAGTAAGACCACAGTTCACCATACCGAGTACATACACACATGTATATATAGAGAAGTAGTAAGACCACAGTTCAACTTACCGAGTACATACACACATGTATATATAGAGAAGTAGTAAGACCACAGTTCATCATACCGAGTACATACACACATGTGTATATAGAGAAGTAGTAAGACCACAGTTCACCATACCGAGTACATACACACATGTGTATATAGAGAAGTAGTAAGACCACAGTTCACCATACCGAGTACATACACACATGTATATATATAGAGAAGTAGTAAGACCACAGTTCACTATACCGAGTACATACACACATGTATATATAGAGAAGTAGTAAGACCACAGTTCACCATACCGAGTACATACAGACATGTATATATAGAGAAGTAGTAAGACCACAGTTCACCATACCGAGTACATACACACATGTATATATAGAGAAGTAGTAAGACCACAGTTCACCATACCGAGTACATACACACATGTGTATATAGAGAAGTAGTAAGACCACAGTTCACCATACCGAGTACATACCCACATGTGTATATAGAGAAGTAGTAAGACCACAGTTCAGCATACCGAGTACATACACACATGTGTATATAGAGAAGTAGTAAGACCACAGTTCACCATACCGAGTACATACCCACATGTGTATATAGAGAAGTAGTAACACCACAGTTCACCATACCGAGTACACACACACATGTATATATAGAGAAGTAGCAAGACCACAGTTCACCATACCGAGTACATACACACATGTATATATAGAGAAGTAGTAAGACCACAGTTCACCATACCGAGTACATACCCACATGTGTATATATAGAGAAGTAGTAAGACCATAGTTCACCATACCGAGTACATACCCACATGTATATATAGAGAAGTAGTAAGACCACAGTTCACCATATCGAGTACATACACACATGTATATATAGAGAAGCAGTAAGACCACAGTTCACCATACCGAGTATATACACACATGTGTATATATAGAGAAGTAGTAAGACCACAGTTCACCATACCGAGTACATACACACATGTATATATAGAGAAGTAGTTAGACCACAGTTCACCATACCGAGTACATACACACATGTGTATATAGAGAAGTAGTAAGACCACAGTTCACCATACCGAGTACATACACACATGTGTATATATAGAGAAGTAGTAAGACCACAGTTCACCATACCGAGTACATACACACATGTATATATATAGAGAAGTAGTAAGACCAGAGTTCACCATACCAAGTACATACACACATGTATATATATAGAGAAGTAGTAAGACCACAGTTCACCTTACCGAGTACATACACACACATGTATATATAGAGAAGCAGTAAGACCACAGTTCACCATACCGAGTACATACACACATGTGTATATAGAGAAGTAGTAAGACCACAGTTCACCATACCGAGTACATACCCACATGCACATGTATATATATAGAGAAGTAGTAAGACCAGAGTTCACCATACCGAGTACATACACACATGTATATATATAGAGAAGTAGTAAGACCACAGTTCACCATACCGAGTACATACCCACATGTATATATAGAGAAGTAGTAAGACCACAGTTCACCATACCGAGTACATACACACATGTATATATATAGAGAAGTAGTAAGATCACAGCTCACCATACCGAGTACATACACACATGTGTATATAGAGAAGTAGTAAGACCACAGTTCACCATACCGAGTACATACCCACATGTATATATATAGAGAAGTAGTAAGACCACAGTTCACCATACCGAGTACATACACACATGTATATATAGAGAAGTAGTAAGACCACAGTTCACAATACTGAGTACATACACACATGTGTATATAGAGAAATAGTAAGACAACAGTTCACCATACCGAGTACATACACACATGTGTATATAGAGAAGTAGTAAGACCACAGTTCACCATACCGAGTACATACACACATGTATATATAGAGAAGTAGTAAGACAACAGTTCACCATACCGAGTACATACACACATGTATATATAGAGAAGTAGTAACACCACAGTTCACCTTACCGAGTACATACACACATGTATATATAGAGAAGTAGTAAGACCACAGTTCACCATACCGAGTACATACACACATGTGTATATAGAGAAGTAGTAAACGACAGTTCACCATACCGAGTACATACACACATGTATATATAGAGAAGTAGTAAGACCACAGTTCACCATACCGAGTACATACACACATGTGTATATAGAGAAGTAGTAAGACCACAGTTCACCATACCGAGTACATACACACATGTGTATATATAGAGAAGTAGTAAGACCACAGTTCACCATACCGAGTACATAAACACATGTATATATAGAGAAGTAGTAAGACAACAGTTCACCATACCGAGTACATACCCACATGTATATATAGAGAAGTAGTAAGACAACAGTTCACCATACCGAGTACATACACACATGTGTATATAGAGAAGTAGTAAGACAACAGTTCACCATACCGAGTACATACACACATGTGTATATAGAGAAGTAGTAAGACCACAGTTCACTATACCGAGTACATACACACATGTATATATAGAGAAGTAGTAAGACAACAGTTCACCATACCGAGTACATACACACATGTATATATAGAGAAGTAGTAAGACCACAGTTCACCATACCGAGTACATACCCACATGTATATATAGAGAAGTAGTAAGACCACAGTTCACCATACCGAGTACATACACACATGTATATATATAGAGAAGTAGTAAGATCACAGTTCACCATACCGAGTACATACACACATGTGTATATAGAGAAGTAGTAAGACCACAGTTCACCATACCGAGTACATACCCACATGTATATATATAGAGAAGTAGTAAGACCACAGTTCACCATACCGAGTACATACACACATGTATATATAGAGAAGTAGTAAGACCACAGTTCACAATACTGAGTACATACACACATGTGTATATAGAGAAATAGTAAGACAACAGTTCACCATACCGAGTACATACACACATGTGTATATAGAGAAGTAGTAAGACCACAGTTCACCATACCGAGTACATACACACATGTATATATAGAGAAGTAGTAAGACAACAGTTCACCATACCGAGTACATACACACATGTATATATAGAGAAGTAGTAAAACCACAGTTCACCTTACCGAGTACATACACACATGTATATATAGAGAAGTAGTAAGACCACAGTTCACCATACCGAGTACATACACACATGTGTATATAGAGAAATAGTAAACGACAGTTCACCATACCGAGTACATACACACATGTATATATAGAGAAGTAGTAAGACCACAGTTCACCATACCGAGTACATACACACATGTGTATATAGAGAAGTAGTAAGACCACAGTTCACCATACCGAGTACATACACACATGTGTATATATAGAGAAGTAGTAAGACCACAGTTCACCATACCGAGTACATAAACACATGTATATATAGAGAAGTAGTAAGACAACAGTTCACCATACCGAGTACATACCCACATGTATATATAGAGAAGTAGTAAGACAACAGTTCACCATACCGAGTACATACACACATGTATATATAGAGAAGTAGTAAGACCACAGTTCACCATACCGAGTACATACACACATGTATATATATAGAGAAGTAGTAAGACCACAGTTTACCATACCGAGTACATACACACATGTGTATATAGAGAAGTAGTAAGACCACAGTTCACTATACCGAGTACATACACACATGTATATATAGAGAAGTAGTAAGACAACAGTTCACCATACCGAGTACATACACATATGTATATATAGAGAAGTAGTAAGACCACAGTTCACCATACCGAGTACATACACACATGTATATATATAGAGAAGTAGTAAGACCACAGTTCACCATACCGAGTACATACACACATGTATATATAGAGAAGTAGTAAGACCACAGTTCACCTTACCGAGTACATACACACACATGTATATATAGAGAAGCAGTAAGACCACAGTTCACCATACCGAGTACATACACACATGTGTATATAGAGAAGTAGTAAGACCACAGTTCACCATACCGAGTACATACACACATGTGTTTATAGAGAAGTAGTAAGACATAGTTCACCATACCGAGTACATACACACATGTGTATATGGAGAAGTAGTAAGACCGCAGTTCACCATACCGAGTACATACACACATGTATATATATAGAGAAGTAGTAAGACCACAGTTCACTATACCGAGTACATACACACATGTATATATATAGAGAAGTAGTAAGACCACAGTTCACCATACCGAGTACATACACACATGTGTATATATAGAGAAGTAGTAAGACCAGAGTTCACCATACCAAGTACATACACACATGTATATATATAGAGAAGTAGTAAGACCACAGTTCACCTTACCGAGTACATACACACACATGTATATATAGAGAAGCAGTAAGACCACAGTTCACCATACCGAGTACATACACACATGTGTATATAGAGAAGTAGTAAAACCACAGTTCACCATACCGAGTACATACCCACATGTATATATATAGAGAAGTAGTAAGACCAGAGTTCACCATACCGAGTACATACACACATGTATATATATAGAGAAGTAGTAAGACCAGAGTTCACCATACCGAGTACATACACACATGTATATATATAGAGAAGTAATAAGACCACAGTTCACCATACCGAGTACATACCCACATGTATATATAGAGAAGTAGTAAGACCACAGTTCACCATACCGAGTACATACACACATGTATATATATAGAGAAGTAGTAAGATCACAGTTCACCATACCGAGTACATACACACATGTGTATATAGAGAAGTAGTAAGACCACAGTTCACCATACCGAGTACATACCCACATGTATATATATAGAGAAGTAGTAAGACCAGAGTTCACCATACCGAGTACATACACACATGTATATATAGAGAAGTAGTAAGACCACAGTTCACCATACCGAGTACATACCCACATGTATATATATAGAGAAGTAGTAAGACCAGAGTTCACCATACCGAGTACATACACACATGTATATATAGAGAAGTAGTAAGACCACAGTTCACCATACCGAGTACATACACACGTGTATATATAGAGAAGTAGTAAGACAACAGTTCACCATACCGAGTACATACACACATGTATATATAGAGAAGTAGTAAGACCATAGTTCACCATACCGAGTACATACACACATGTGTATATAGAGAAGTAGTAACACAACAGTTCACCATACCGAGTACATACACACATGTGTATATAGAGAAGTAGTAAGACCACAGGTCACCATACCGAGTACATACACACATGTGTATATATAGAGAAGTAGTAAGACAACAGTTCACCATACCGAGTACATACACACATGTATATATTGAGAAGTAGTAAGACCACAGTTCACCATACCGAGTACATACACGCATGTATATATATAGAGAAGTAGTAAGACCACAGTTCACCATACCGAGTACATACACACATGTATATATAGAGAAGTAGTAAGACCACAGTTCACCTTACCGAGTACATACACACATGTATATATAGAGAAGTAGTAAGACCACAGTTCACCATACCGAGTACATACACACATGTGTATATATAGAGAAGTAGTAAGACCACAGTTCGCCATACCGAGTACATACACACATGTATATATATAGAGAAGTAGTAAGACCACAGTTCACCATACCGAGTACATACACACATGTGTATATATAGAGAAGTAGTAAGACCACAGTTCACCATACCGAGTACATACACATGTATATATAGAGAAGTAGTAAGACCACAGTTCACCATACCGAGTACATACACACATGTGTATATAGAGAAGTAGTAAGACCACAGTTCACCATACCGAGTACATACACACATGTGTATATATAGAGAAGTAGTAAGACCACAGTTCACCATACCGAGTACATACACACATGTGTATATAGAGAAGTAGTAAGACCACAGTTCACCATACCGAGTACATTAACACATGTGTATATAGAGAAGTAGTAAGACCAGAGTTCACCATACCAAGTACATACACACATGTATATATATAGAGAAGTAGTAAGACCACAGTTCATCATACCGAGTACATACACACATGTGTATATATAGAGAAGTAGTAAGACCACAGTTCACCATACCGAGTACATACACACATGTGTATATAGAGAAGTACTAAGACCACAGTTCACCATACCGAGTACATACCCACATGTGTATATAGAGAAGTAGTAAGACCACAGTTCACCATACCGAGTACATACACACATGTATATATATAGAGAAGTAGTAAGACTAGAGTTCACCATACCAAGTACATACACACATGTATATATATAGAGAAGTAGTAAAACCACAGTTCACCATACCGAGTACATACACACATATGTATATAGAGAAGTAGTAAACCACAGTTCACCATACCGAGTACATACACACATGTATATATAGTGAAGTAGTAAGACCACAGTTCACCATACCGAGTACATACACACATGTATATATATAGAGAAGTAGTAAGACCAGAGTTCACCATACCGAGTACATACACACATGTATATATATAGAGAAGTAGTAAGACCAGAGTTCACCATACCAAGTACATACACACATGTATATATATATAGAGAAGTAGTAAAACCACAGTTCACCTTACCGAGTACATACACACACATGTATATATAGAGAAGTAGTAAGACCACAGTGCACCATACCGAGTACATACACACATGTGTATATATAGAGAAGTAGTAAGACCACAGTTCACCATACCGAGTACATATACACATGTATATATAGAGAAGCAGTAAGACCACAGTTCACCATACCGAGTACATACACACATGTGTATATAGAGAAGTAGTAAGACCACAGTTCACCATACCGAGTACATACCAACATGTATATATATAGAGAAGTAGTAAGACCAGAGTTCACCATACCGAGTACATACACACGTGTATATATATAGAGAAGTAGTAAGACCAGAGTTCACCATACCGAGTACATACACACATGTATATATAGAGAAGTAGTAAGACCACAGTTCACCATACCGAGTACATACACACGTGTATATATAGAGAAGTAGTAAGACCACAGTTCACCATACCGTGTACATACACACATGTGTATATAGAGAAGTAGTAAACGACAGTTCACCATACCGAGTACATACACACATGTATATATAGAGAAGTAGTAAGACCACAGTTCACCATACCGAGTACATACACACATGTGTATATAGAGAAATAGTAAGACAACAGTTCACCATACCGAGTACATACACACATGTGTATATAGAGAAGTAGTAAGACCACAGTTCACCATACCGAGTACATACACACATGTATATATAGAGAAGTAGTAAGACAACAGTTCACCATACCGAGTACATACACACATGTATATATAGAGAAGTAGTAAGACCACAGTTCACCTTACCGAGTACATACACACATGTATATATAGAGAAGTAGTAAGACCACAGTTCACCATACCGAGTACATACACACATGTGTATATAGAGAAGTAGTAAACGACAGTTCACCATACCGAGTACATACACACATGTATATATAGAGAAGTAGTAAGACCACAGTTCACCATACCGAGTACATACACACATGTGTATATAGAGAAGTAGTAAGACCACAGTTCACCATACCGAGTACATACACACATGTGTATATATAGAGAAGTAGTAAGACCACAGTTCACCATACCGAGTACAAACACACATGTATATATATAGAGAAGTAGTAAGACCAGAGTTCACCATACCAAGTACATACACACATGTATATATATAGAGAAGTAGTAAGACTACAGTTCACCTTACCGAGTACATACACACACATGTATATATAGAGAAGTAGTAAGACCACAGTTCACCATACCGAGTACATACACACATGTGTATATATAGAGAAGTAGTAAGACCACAGTTCACCATACCGAGTACATACCCACATGTATATATAGAGAAGTAGTAAGACCACAGTTCACCATACCGAGTACATACACACATGTATATATAGAGATGTAGTAAGACAACAGTTCACCATACCGAGTACATACCCACATGTATATATAGAGAAGTAGTAAGACAACAGTTCACCATACCGAGTACATACACACATGTGTATATAGAGAAGTAGTAAGACAACAGTTCACCATACCGAGTACATACACACATGTGTATATAGAGAAGTAGTAAGACCACAGTTCACTATACCGAGTACATACACACATGTATATATAGAGAAGTAGTAAGACCACAGTTCACCATACCGAGTACATACACACATGTATATATATAGAGAAGTAGTAAGACCACAGTTCACCATACCGAGTACATACACACATGTATATATAGAGAAGTAGTAAGACCACAGTTCACCATACTGAGTACATACACACATGTGTTTATAGAGAAGTAGTAAGACATAGTTCACCATACCGAGTACATACACACATGTGTATATAGAGAAGTAGTAAGACTGCAGTTCACCATACCGAGTACATACACACATGTATATATATAGAGAAGTAGTAAGACCACAGTTCACTATACCGAGTACATACACACACGTATATATATAGAGAAGTAGTAAGACCACAGTTCACCATACCGAGTACATACACACGTGTATATATAGAGAAGTAGTAAGACCAGAGTTCACCATACCAAGTACATACACACATGTATATATATAGAGAAGTAGTAAGACCACAGTTCACCTTACCAAGTACATACACACACATGTATATATAGAGAAGCAGTAAGACCACAGTTCACCATACCGAGTACATACACACATGTATATATATAGAGAAGTAATAAGACCACAGTTCACCATACCGAGTACATACCCACATGTATATATAGAGAAGTAGTAAGACCACAGTTCACCATACCGAGTACATACACAAATGTATATATATAGAGAAGTAGTAAGATCACAGTTCACCATACCGAGTACATACACACATGTGTATATAGAGAAGTAGTAAGACCACAGTTCACCATACCGAGTACATACCCACATGTATATATATAGAGAAGTAGTAAGACCAGAGTTCACCATACCGAGTACATACACACATGTATATATAGAGAAGTAGTAAGACCACAGTTCACCATACCGAGTACATACCCACATGTATATATATAGAGAAGTAGTAAGACCAGAGTTCACCATACCGAGTACATACACACATGTATATATAGAGAAGTAGTAAGACCACAGTTCACCATACCGAGTACATACACACATGTGTATATATAGAGAAGTAGTAAGACCACAGTTCACCATACCGAGTACATACACACATGTATATATAGAGAAGTAGTAAGACCATAGTTCACCATACCGAGTACATACACACATGTGTATATAGAGAAGTAGTAAGACAACAGTTCACCATACCGAGTACATACACACATGTGTATATAGAGAAGTAGTAAGACCACAGTTCACCTTACCGAGTACATACACACATGTATATATAGAGAAGTAGTAAGACCACAGTTCACCATACCGAGTACATACACACATGTGTATATAGAGAAGTAGTAAGACCACAGTTCACCATACCGAGTACATACACACATGTATATATGTAGAGAAGTAGTAAGACCACAGTTCACTATACTGAGTACATACACACATGTATATATATAGAGAAGTAGTAAGACCACAGTTCGCCATACCGAGTACATACACACATGTATATATAGAGAAGTAGTAAGACCACAGTTCACCATACCGAGTACATACACACATGTATATATAGAGAAGCAGTAAGACCACAGTTCACCATACCGAGTACATACACACATGTGTATATAGAGAAGTACTAAGACCACAGTTCACCATACCGAGTACATACCCACATGTGTATATAGAGAAGTAGTAAGACCACAGTTCATCATACCGAGTACATACCCACATGTGTATATAGAGAAGTAGTAAGACCACAGTTCACCATACCGAGTACATACACACATGTTTATATAGAGAAGTAGTAAGACCACAGTTCACCATACCGAGTACATACACACATGTGTATATATAGAGAAGTAGTAAGACCACAGTTCACCATACCGAGTACATACACACATGTGTATATAGAGAAGTAGTAAGAACACAGTTAACCATACCGAGTACATACCCACATGTATATATAGAGAAGTAGTAAGACCACAGTTCACCATACCGAGTACATACCCACATGTGTATATATAGAGAAGTAGTAAGACCACAGTTCACCATACCGAGTACATACCCACATGTATATATAGAGAAGTAGTAAGACCACAGTTCACCATACCGAGTACATACACACATGTGTATATATAGAGAAGTAGTAAGACCACAGTTCACCATACCGAGTACATACCCACATGTATATATAGAGAAGTAGTAAGACCACAGTTCACCATACCGAGTACATACACACATGTATATATAGAGAAGCAGTAAGACCACAGTTCACCATACCGAGTACATACACACATGTGTATATATAGAGAAGTAGTAAGACCACAGTTCACCATACCGAGTACATACACACATGTATATATAGAGAAGTAGTAAGACCGCAGTTCACCATACCGAGTACATACACACATGTGTATATAGAGAAGTAGTAAGACAACAGTTCACCATACCGAGTACATACACACATGTGTATATATAGAGAAGTAGTAAGACCACAGTTCACCATACCGAGTACATACCCACATGTATATATAGAGAAGTAGTAAGACCACAGTTCACCATACCGAGTACATACACACATGTATATATATAGAGAAGTAGTAACATCACAGTTCACCATACCGAGTACATACACACATGTGTATATAGAGAAGTAGTAAGACCACAGTTCACCATACTGAGTACATACCCACATGTATATATATAGAGAAGTAGTAAGACCAGAGTTCACCATACCTAGTACATACACACATGTATATATAGAGAAGTAGTAAGACCACAGTTCACCATACCGAGTACATACACACATGTGTATATAGAGAAGTAGTAAGACAACAGTTCACCATACCGAGTACATACACACATGTGTATATAGAGAAGTAGTAAGACCACAGTTCACCATACCGAGTACATACACACATGTGTATATATAGAGAAGTAGTAAGACAACAGTTCACCATACCGAGTACATACACACATGTATATATAGAGAAGTAGTAAGACCACAGTTCACCATACCGAGTACATACACACATGTGTATATAGAGAAGTAGTAAGACAACAGTTCACCATACCGAGTACATACACACATGTGTATATAGAGAAGTAGTAAGACCACAGTTCACCATACCGAGTACATACACACATGTGTATATATAGAGAAGTAGTAAGACAACAGTTCACCATACCGAGTACATACACACATGTATATATAGAGAAGTAGTAAGACCACAGTTCACCATACCGAGTACATACACACATGTATATATATAGAGAAGTAGTAAGACCACAGTTCACCATACCGAGTACATACACACATGTATATATAGAGAAGTAGTAAGACCACAGTTCACCTTACCGAGTACATACACACATGTATATATAGAGAAGTAGTAAGACCACAGTTCACCATACCGAGTACATACACACATGTGTATATAGAGAAGTAGTAAGACCACAGTTCACCATACCGTGTACATACACACATGTGTATATAGAGAAGTAGTAAGACCACAGTTCACCATACCGAGTACATACACACATGTATATATGTAGAGAAGTAGTAAGACCACAGTTCACTATACCGAGTACATACACACATGTATATATATAGAGAAGTAGTAAGACCATAGTTCACCATACCGAGTACATACACACATGTATATATAGAGAAGTAGTAAGACCACAGTTCACCATACCGAGTACATACACACATGTATATATAGAGAAGTAGTAAGACCACAGTTCACCATACCGAGTACATACACACATGTGTATATAGAGAAGTACTAAGACCACAGTTCACCATACCGAGTACATACCCACATGTGTATATAGAGAAGTAGTAAGACCACAGTTCACCATACCAAGTACATACACACATGTGTATATAGAGAAGTAGTAAGACCACAGTTCACCATACCGAGTACATACACACATGTGTATATAGAGAAGTAGTAAGACCACAGTTCACCATACCGAGTACACACACACATGTATATATAGAGAAGTAGTAAGACCACAGTTCACCATACCGAGTACATACACACATGTATATATATAGAGAAGTAGTAAGACCACAGTTCACCATACCGAGTACATACACACATGTATATATAGAGAAGTAGTAAGATCACAGTTCACCATACCGAGTACATACACACATGTTTATATAGAGAAGTAGTAAGACCACAGTTCACCATACCGAGTACATACACACATGTGTATATATAGAGAAGTAGTAAGACCACAGTTCACCATACCGAGTACATACACACATGTGTATATAGAGAAGTAGTAAGAACACAGTTAACCATACCGAGTACATACCCACATGTATATATAGAGAAGTAGTAAGACCACAGTTCACCATACCGAGTACATACCCACATGTGTATATATAGAGAAGTAGTAAGACCACAGTTCACCATACCGAGTACATACCCACATGTATATATAGAGAAGTAGTAAGACCACAGTTCACCATACCGAGTACATACACACATGTGTATATATAGAGAAGTAGTAAGACCACAGTTCACCATACCGAGTACATACCCACATGTATATATAGAGAAGTAGTAAGACCACAGTTCACCATACCGAGTACATACACACATGTATATATAGAGAAGCAGTAAGACCACAGTTCACCATACCGAGTACATACACACATGTGTATATATAGAGAAGTAGTAAGACCACAGTTCACCATACCGAGTACATACACACATGTATATATAGAGAAGTAGTAAGACCACAGTTCACCATACCGAGTACATACACACATGTGTATATAGAGAAGTAGTAAGACCACAGTTCACCATACCGAGTACATACCCACATGTATATATATAGAGAAGTAGTAAGACCAGAGTTCACCATACCGAGTACATACCCACATGTATATATATAGAGAAGTAGTAAGACCAGAGTTCACCATACCGAGTACATACACACATGTATATATATAGAGAAGTAGTAAGACCACAGTTCACCATACCGAGTACATACCCACATGTATATATAGAGAAGTAGTAAGACCACAGTTCACCATACCGAGTACATACACACATGTATATATATAGAGAAGTAGTAAGATCACAGTTCACCATACCGAGTACATACACACATGTATATATAGAGAAGTAGTAAGACCACAGTTCACCATACCGAGTACATACACACATGTATATATAGAGATGTAGTAAGACAACAGTTCACCATACCGAGTACATACCCACATGTATATATAGAGAAGTAGTAAGACCACAGTTCACCATACCGAGTACATACACATGTATATATAGAGAAGTAGTAAGACCACAGTTCACCATACCGAGTACATACACACATGTGTATATAGAGAAGTAGTAAGACCACAGTTCACCATACCGAGTACATACACACATGTGTATATATAGAGAAGTAGTAAGACCACAGTTCACCATACCGAGTACATACACACATGTGTATATAGAGAAGTAGTAAGACCACAGTTCACCATACCGAGTACATTAACACATGTGTATATAGAGAAGTAGTAAGACCAGAGTTCACCATACCAAGTACATACACACATGTATATATATAGAGAAGTAGTAAGACCACAGTTCATCATACCGAGTACATACACACATGTGTATATATAGAGAAGTAGTAAGACCACAGTTCACCATACCGAGTACATACACACATGTGTATATAGAGAAGTACTAAGACCACAGTTCACCATACCGAGTACATACCCACATGTGTATATAGAGAAGTAGTAAGACCACAGTTCACCATACCGAGTACATACACACATGTATATATATAGAGAAGTAGTAAGACTAGAGTTCACCATACCAAGTACATACACACATGTATATATATAGAGAAGTAGTAAAACCACAGTTCACCATACCGAGTACATACACACATATGTATATAGAGAAGTAGTAAACCACAGTTCACCATACCGAGTACATACACACATGTATATATAGAGAAGTAGTAAGACCACAGTTCACCATACCGAGTACATACACACATGTATATATATAGAGAAGTAGTAAGACCAGAGTTCACCATACCGAGTACATACACACATGTATATATATAGAGAAGTAGTAAGACCAGAGTTCACCATACCAAGTACATACACACATGTATATATATATAGAGAAGTAGTAAAACCACAGTTCACCTTACCGAGTACATACACACACATGTATATATAGAGAAGTAGTAAGACCACAGTGCACCATACCGAGTACATACACACATGTGTATATATAGAGAAGTAGTAAGACCACAGTTCACCATACCGAGTACATATACACATGTATATATAGAGAAGCAGTAAGACCACAGTTCACCATACCGAGTACATACACACATGTGTATATAGAGAAGTAGTAAGACCACAGTTCACCATACCGAGTACATACCAACATGTATATATATAGAGAAGTAGTAAGACCAGAGTTCACCATACCGAGTACATACACACGTGTATATATATAGAGAAGTAGTAAGACCAGAGTTCACCATACCGAGTACATACACACATGTATATATAGAGAAGTAGTAAGACCACAGTTCACCATACCGAGTACATACACACGTGTATATATAGAGAAGTAGTAAGACCACAGTTCACCATACCGTGTACATACACACATGTGTATATAGAGAAGTAGTAAACGACAGTTCACCATACCGAGTACATACACACATGTATATATAGAGAAGTAGTAAGACCACAGTTCACCATACCGAGTACATACACACATGTGTATATAGAGAAATAGTAAGACAACAGTTCACCATACCGAGTACATACACACATGTGTATATAGAGAAGTAGTAAGACCACAGTTCACCATACCGAGTACATACACACATGTATATATAGAGAAGTAGTAAGACAACAGTTCACCATACCGAGTACATACACACATGTATATATAGAGAAGTAGTAAGACCACAGTTCACCTTACCGAGTACATACACACATGTATATATAGAGAAGTAGTAAGACCACAGTTCACCATACCGAGTACATACACACATGTGTATATAGAGAAGTAGTAAACGACAGTTCACCATACCGAGTACATACACACATGTATATATAGAGAAGTAGTAAGACCACAGTTCACCATACCGAGTACATACACACATGTGTATATAGAGAAGTAGTAAGACCACAGTTCACCATACCGAGTACATACACACATGTGTATATATAGAGAAGTAGTAAGACCACAGTTCACCATACCGAGTACAAACACACATGTATATATATAGAGAAGTAGTAAGACCAGAGTTCACCATACCAAGTACATACACACATGTATATATATAGAGAAGTAGTAAGACTACAGTTCACCTTACCGAGTACATACACACACATGTATATATAGAGAAGTAGTAAGACCACAGTTCACCATACCGAGTACATACACACATGTGTATATATAGAGAAGTAGTAAGACCACAGTTCACCATACCGAGTACATACCCACATGTATATATAGAGAAGTAGTAAGACCACAGTTCACCATACCGAGTACATACACACATGTATATATAGAGATGTAGTAAGACAACAGTTCACCATACCGAGTACATACCCACATGTATATATAGAGAAGTAGTAAGACAACAGTTCACCATACCGAGTACATACACACATGTGTATATAGAGAAGTAGTAAGACAACAGTTCACCATACCGAGTACATACACACATGTGTATATAGAGAAGTAGTAAGACCACAGTTCACTATACCGAGTACATACACACATGTATATATAGAGAAGTAGTAAGACCACAGTTCACCATACCGAGTACATACACACATGTATATATATAGAGAAGTAGTAAGACCACAGTTCACCATACCGAGTACATACACACATGTATATATAGAGAAGTAGTAAGACCACAGTTCACCATACTGAGTACATACACACATGTGTTTATAGAGAAGTAGTAAGACATAGTTCACCATACCGAGTACATACACACATGTGTATATAGAGAAGTAGTAAGACTGCAGTTCACCATACCGAGTACATACACACATGTATATATATAGAGAAGTAGTAAGACCACAGTTCACTATACCGAGTACATACACACACGTATATATATAGAGAAGTAGTAAGACCACAGTTCACCATACCGAGTACATACACACGTGTATATATAGAGAAGTAGTAAGACCAGAGTTCACCATACCAAGTACATACACACATGTATATATATAGAGAAGTAATAAGACCACAGTTCACCATACCGAGTACATACCCACATGTATATATAGAGAAGTAGTAAGACCACAGTTCACCATACCGAGTACATACACAAATGTATATATATAGAGAAGTAGTAAGATCACAGTTCACCATACCGAGTACATACACACATGTGTATATAGAGAAGTAGTAAGACCACAGTTCACCATACCGAGTACATACCCACATGTATATATATAGAGAAGTAGTAAGACCAGAGTTCACCATACCGAGTACATACACACATGTATATATAGAGAAGTAGTAAGACCACAGTTCACCATACCGAGTACATACCCACATGTATATATATAGAGAAGTAGTAAGACCAGAGTTCACCATACCGAGTACATACACACATGTATATATAGAGAAGTAGTAAGACCACAGTTCACCATACCGAGTACATACACACATGTGTATATATAGAGAAGTAGTAAGACCACAGTTCACCATACCGAGTACATACACACATGTATATATAGAGAAGTAGTAAGACCATAGTTCACCATACCGAGTACATACACACATGTGTATATAGAGAAGTAGTAAGACAACAGTTCACCATACCGAGTACATACACACATGTGTATATAGAGAAGTAGTAAGACCACAGTTCACCTTACCGAGTACATACACACATGTATATATAGAGAAGTAGTAAGACCACAGTTCACCATACCGAGTACATACACACATGTGTATATAGAGAAGTAGTAAGACCACAGTTCACCATACCGAGTACATACACACATGTATATATGTAGAGAAGTAGTAAGACCACAGTTCACTATACTGAGTACATACACACATGTATATATATAGAGAAGTAGTAAGACCACAGTTCGCCATACCGAGTACATACACACATGTATATATAGAGAAGTAGTAAGACCACAGTTCACCATACCGAGTACATACACACATGTATATATAGAGAAGCAGTAAGACCACAGTTCACCATACCGAGTACATACACACATGTGTATATAGAGAAGTACTAAGACCACAGTTCACCATACCGAGTACATACCCACATGTGTATATAGAGAAGTAGTAAGACCACAGTTCATCATACCGAGTACATACCCACATGTGTATATAGAGAAGTAGTAAGACCACAGTTCACCATACCGAGTACATACACACATGTTTATATAGAGAAGTAGTAAGACCACAGTTCACCATACCGAGTACATACACACATGTGTATATATAGAGAAGTAGTAAGACCACAGTTCACCATACCGAGTACATACACACATGTGTATATAGAGAAGTAGTAAGAACACAGTTAACCATACCGAGTACATACCCACATGTATATATAGAGAAGTAGTAAGACCACAGTTCACCATACCGAGTACATACCCACATGTGTATATATAGAGAAGTAGTAAGACCACAGTTCACCATACCGAGTACATACCCACATGTATATATAGAGAAGTAGTAAGACCACAGTTCACCATACCGAGTACATACACACATGTGTATATATAGAGAAGTAGTAAGACCACAGTTCACCATACCGAGTACATACCCACATGTATATATAGAGAAGTAGTAAGACCACAGTTCACCATACCGAGTACATACACACATGTATATATAGAGAAGCAGTAAGACCACAGTTCACCATACCGAGTACATACACACATGTGTATATATAGAGAAGTAGTAAGACCACAGTTCACCATACCGAGTACATACACACATGTATATATAGAGAAGTAGTAAGACCACAGTTCACCATACCGAGTACATACACACATGTGTATATAGAGAAGTAGTAAGACAACAGTTCACCATACCGAGTACATACACACATGTGTATATATAGAGAAGTAGTAAGACCACAGTTCACCATACCGAGTACATACCCACATGTATATATAGAGAAGTAGTAAGACCACAGTTCACCATACCGAGTACATACACACATGTATATATATAGAGAAGTAGTAACATCACAGTTCACCATACCGAGTACATACACACATGTGTATATAGAGAAGTAGTAAGACCACAGTTCACCATACTGAGTACATACCCACATGTATATATATAGAGAAGTAGTAAGACCAGAGTTCACCATACCTAGTACATACACACATGTATATATAGAGAAGTAGTAAGACCACAGTTCACCATACCGAGTACATACACACATGTGTATATAGAGAAGTAGTAAGACAACAGTTCACCATACCGAGTACATACACACATGTGTATATAGAGAAGTAGTAAGACCACAGTTCACCATACCGAGTACATACACACATGTGTATATATAGAGAAGTAGTAAGACAACAGTTCACCATACCGAGTACATACACACATGTATATATAGAGAAGTAGTAAGACCACAGTTCACCATACCGAGTACATACACACATGTGTATATAGAGAAGTAGTAAGACAACAGTTCACCATACCGAGTACATACACACATGTGTATATAGAGAAGTAGTAAGACCACAGTTCACCATACCGAGTACATACACACATGTGTATATATAGAGAAGTAGTAAGACAACAGTTCACCATACCGAGTACATACACACATGTATATATAGAGAAGTAGTAAGACCACAGTTCACCATACCGAGTACATACACACATGTATATATATAGAGAAGTAGTAAGACCACAGTTCACCATACCGAGTACATACACACATGTATATATAGAGAAGTAGTAAGACCACAGTTCACCTTACCGAGTACATACACACATGTATATATAGAGAAGTAGTAAGACCACAGTTCACCATACCGAGTACATACACACATGTGTATATAGAGAAGTAGTAAGACCACAGTTCACCATACCGTGTACATACACACATGTGTATATAGAGAAGTAGTAAGACCACAGTTCACCATACCGAGTACATACACACATGTATATATGTAGAGAAGTAGTAAGACCACAGTTCACTATACCGAGTACATACACACATGTATATATATAGAGAAGTAGTAAGACCATAGTTCACCATACCGAGTACATACACACATGTATATATAGAGAAGTAGTAAGACCACAGTTCACCATACCGAGTACATACACACATGTATATATAGAGAAGTAGTAAGACCACAGTTCACCATACCGAGTACATACACACATGTGTATATAGAGAAGTACTAAGACCACAGTTCACCATACCGAGTACATACCCACATGTGTATATAGAGAAGTAGTAAGACCACAGTTCACCATACCAAGTACATACACACATGTGTATATAGAGAAGTAGTAAGACCACAGTTCACCATACCGAGTACATACACACATGTGTATATAGAGAAGTAGTAAGACCACAGTTCACCATACCGAGTACACACACACATGTATATATAGAGAAGTAGTAAGACCACAGTTCACCATACCGAGTACATACACACATGTATATATATAGAGAAGTAGTAAGACCACAGTTCACCATACCGAGTACATACACACATGTATATATAGAGAAGTAGTAAGATCACAGTTCACCATACCGAGTACATACACACATGTTTATATAGAGAAGTAGTAAGACCACAGTTCACCATACCGAGTACATACACACATGTGTATATATAGAGAAGTAGTAAGACCACAGTTCACCATACCGAGTACATACACACATGTGTATATAGAGAAGTAGTAAGAACACAGTTAACCATACCGAGTACATACCCACATGTATATATAGAGAAGTAGTAAGACCACAGTTCACCATACCGAGTACATACCCACATGTGTATATATAGAGAAGTAGTAAGACCACAGTTCACCATACCGAGTACATACCCACATGTATATATAGAGAAGTAGTAAGACCACAGTTCACCATACCGAGTACATACACACATGTGTATATATAGAGAAGTAGTAAGACCACAGTTCACCATACCGAGTACATACCCACATGTATATATAGAGAAGTAGTAAGACCACAGTTCACCATACCGAGTACATACACACATGTATATATAGAGAAGCAGTAAGACCACAGTTCACCATACCGAGTACATACACACATGTGTATATATAGAGAAGTAGTAAGACCACAGTTCACCATACCGAGTACATACACACATGTATATATAGAGAAGTAGTAAGACCACAGTTCACCATACCGAGTACATACACACATGTGTATATAGAGAAGTAGTAAGACCACAGTTCACCATACCGAGTACATACCCACATGTATATATATAGAGAAGTAGTAAGACCAGAGTTCACCATACCGAGTACATACCCACATGTATATATATAGAGAAGTAGTAAGACCAGAGTTCACCATACCGAGTACATACACACATGTATATATATAGAGAAGTAGTAAGACCACAGTTCACCATACCGAGTACATACCCACATGTATATATAGAGAAGTAGTAAGACCACAGTTCACCATACCGAGTACATACACACATGTATATATATAGAGAAGTAGTAAGATCACAGTTCACCATACCGAGTACATACACACATGTATATATAGAGAGAAGTAGTAAGACCACAGTTCACCATACCGAGTACATACAGACATGTGTATATATAGAGAAGTAGTAAGACCACAGTTCACCATACCGAGTACATACACACATGTGTATATATAGAGAAGTAGTAAGACCACAGTTCACCATACCGAGTACATACACACATGTATATATATAGAGAAGTAGTAAGACCAGAGTTCACCATACCAAGTACATACACACATGTATATATATAGAGAAGTAGTAAGACCACAGTTCACCTTACCGAGTACATACACACACATGTATATATAGAGAAGTAGTAAGACCACAGTGCACCATGCCGAGTACATACACACGTGTGTATATATAGAGAAGTAGTAAGACCACAGTTAACCATACTGAGTACATACCCACATGTATATATAGAGAAGTAGTAAGACCACAGTTCACCATACCGAGTACATACACACATGTGTATATATAGAGAAGTAGTAAGACCACAGTTCACCATACCGAGTACATACCCACATGTATATATAGAGAAGTAGTAAGACCACAGTTCACCATACCGAGTACATACACACATGTATATATATAGAGAAGTAGTAAGACCACAGTTCACCATACCGAGTACATACACACATGTATATATAGAGAAGTAGTAAGATCACAGTTCACCATACCGAGTACATACACACATGTTTATATAGAGAAGTAGTAAGACCACAGTTCACCATACCGAGTACATACACACATGTGTATATATAGAGAAGTAGTAAGATCACAGTTCACCATACCGAGTACATACACACATGTGTATATAGAGAAGTAGTAAGAACACAGTTAACCATACCGAGTACATACCCACATGTATATATAGAGAAGTAGTAAGACCACAGTTCACCATACCGAGTACATACCCACATGTGTATATATAGAGAAGTAGTAAGACCACAGTTCACCATACCGAGTACATACCCACATGTATATATAGAGAAGTAGTAAGACCACAGTTCACCATACCGAGTACATACACACATGTGTATATATAGAGAAGTAGTAAGACCACAGTTCACCATACCGAGTACATACCCACATGTATATATAGAGAAGTAGTAAGACCACAGTTCACCATACCGAGTACATACACACATGTCTATATAGAGAAGCAGTAAGACCAGAGTTCACCATACCGAGTACATACCCACATGTATATATATAGAGAAGTAGTAAGACCAGAGTTCACCATACCGAGTACATACACACATGTATATATATAGAGAAGTAGTAAGACCACAGTTCACCATACCGAGTACATACCCACATGTATATATAGAGAAGTAGTAAGACCACAGTTCACCATACCGAGTACATACACACATGTATATATATAGAGAAGTAGTAAGATCACAGTTCACCATACCGAGTACATACACACATGTATATATAGAGAGAAGTAGTAAGACCACAGTTCACCATACCGAGTACATACAGACATGTGTATATATAGAGAAGTAGTAAGACCACAGTTCACCATACCGAGTACATACACACATGTGTATATATAGAGAAGTAGTAAGACCACAGTTCACCATACCGAGTACATACACACATGTATATATATAGAGAAGTAGTAAGACCAGAGTTCACCATACCAAGTACATACACACATGTATATATATAGAGAAGTAGTAAGACCACAGTTCACCTTACCGAGTACATACACACACATGTATATATAGAGAAGTAGTAAGACCACAGTGCACCATGCCGAGTACATACACACATGTGTATATATAGAGAAGTAGTAAGACCACAGTTAACCATACCGAGTACATATACACATGTATATATAGAGAAGCAGTAAGACCACAGTTCACCATACCGAGTACATACACACATGTGTATATAGAGAAGTAGTAAGACCACAGTTCACCATACCGAGTACATACACACATGTGTATATAGAGAAGTAGTAAGACCACAGTTCACCATACCGAGTACATACACACATGTATATATATAGAGAAGTAGTAAGACCACAGTTCACTATACCGAGTACATACACACATGTATATATATAGAGAAGTAGTAAGACCACAGTTCACCATACCGAGTACATACACACATGTGTATATAGAGAAGTAGTAAGACCACAGTTCACCATACCGAGTACATACACACATGTGTATATATAGAGAAGTAGTAAGACCACAGTTCACCATACCGAGTACATACACACATGTTTATATAGAGAAGTAGTAAGACCACAGTTCACCATACCGAGTACATACACACATGTATATATATAGAGAAGTAGTAAGACCACAGTTCACCATACCGAGTACATACACACATGTGTATATATAGAGAAGTAGTAAGACCACAGTTCACCATACCGAGTACATACACACATGTATATATATAGAGAAGTAGTAAGACCACAGTTCACCATACCGAGTACATACACACATGTTTATATAGAGAAGTAGTAAGACCACAGTTCACCATACCGAGTACATACACACATGTATATATATAGAGAAGTAGTAAGACCACAGTTCACCATACCGAGTACATACACACATGTATATATATAGAGAAGTAGTAAGACCACAGTTCACCATACCGAGTACATACACACATGTATATATAGAGAAGTAGTAAGACCAGAGTTCACCATACCGAGTACATACACACATGTATATATATAGAGAAGTAGTAAGACCACAGTTCACCATACCGAGTACATACACACATGTGTATATAGAGAAGTAGTAAGACCACAGTTCACCATACCGAGTACATACACACATGTATATATATAGAGAAGAAGTAAGACCACAGTTCACCATACCGAGTACATACCCACATGTATATATATAGAGAAGTAGTAAGACCACAGTTCACCATACCGAGTACATACAGACATGTATATATAGAGAAGTAGTAAGACCACAGTTCACCATACCGAGTACATACACACATGTATATATATAGAGAAGTAGTAAGACCACAGTTCACCATACCGAGTACATACACACATGTATATATATAGAGAAGTAGTAAGACCACAGTTCACCATACCGAGTACATACACACATGTGTATATAGAGAAGTAGTAAGACCACAGTTCACCATACCGAGTACATACACACATGTATATATAGAGAAGTAGTAAGACCACAGTTCACCATACCGAGTACATACACACATGTATATATAGAGAAGTAGTAAGACCACAGTTCACCATACCGAGTACATACACACATGTATATATAGAGAAGTAGTAAGACCACAGTTCACCATACCGAGTACATACACACATGTGTATATATAGAGAAGTAGTAAGACCACAGTTCACCATACCGAGTACATACACACATGTGTATATAGAGAAGTAGTAAGACCACAGTTCACCATACCGAGTACATACACACATGTATATATATAGAGAAGTAGTAAGACCACAGTTCACCATACCGAGTACATACCCACATGTATATATATAGAGAAGTAGTAAGCCCACAGTTCACCATACCGAGTACATACAGACATGTATATATAGAGAAGAAGACCACAGTTCACCATACCGAGTACATACACACATGTGTATATAGAGAAGTAGTAAGACCACAGTTCACCATACCGAGTACATACCCACATGTATATATAGAGAAGTAGTAAGACCACAGTTCACCATACCGAGTACACACACACATGTATATATATAGAGAAGTAGTAAGACCACAGTTCACCATACCGAGTACATACACACATGTATATATATAGAGAAGTAGTAAGATCACAGTTCACCATACCGAGTACATACACACATGTATATATAGAGAAGCAGTAAGACCACAGTTCACCATACCGAGTACATACACACATGTGTATATATAGAGAAGTAGTAAGACCACAGTTCACCATACCGAGTACATACACACATGTGTATATATAGAAGTAGTAAGATCACAGTTCACCATACCGAGTACATACACACATGTATATATATAGAGAAGTAGTAAGACCACAGTTCACTATACCGAGTACATACCCACATGTATATATATAGAGAAGTAGTAAGACCACAGTTCACCATACCGAGTACATACCCACATGTGTATATATAGAGAAGTAGTAAGACCACAGTTCACCATACCGAGTACATACACACATGTTTATATAGATAAGTAGTAAGACCACAGTTCACCATACCGAGTACATACACACATGTATATAGAGAAGTAGTAAGACCACAGTTCACTATACCGAGTACATACCCACATGTATATATAGAGAAGTAGTAAGACCACAGTTCACCATACCGAGTACATACCCACATGTGTATATATAGAGAAGTAGTAAGACCACAGTTCACCATACCGAGTACATACCCACATGTGTATATATAGAGAAGTAGTAAGACCACAGTTCACCATACCGAGTACATACACACATGTATATATATAGAGAAGTAGTAAGACCACAGTTCACCATACCGAGTACAAATGTTTCACCTTATGCTGTGTGTATTTGTATGCAAAAGGCAAACAGAAATAACAAAGCAAACGACACAGTACAATGAAGAAATATATTAGTTTTACGCTTGATATAGTAGGAAGTCTTAACGTTTCGGATGCTACCCTCTGCCACTGTCACCTTTACCTCGTACATTCACCCCTTTGGTGCCTTGGCTCTGTTATGGTAAGAAACATACACCCTTACAGCTTATACAGACCAACACACACACCTCTATATTTACTTTCACATTTCTCTACACACACACATATCGACACAGACACGCACCCTTATATCCCCACATTTGCTCACACCTTCGTACTTACAAACACACACACATTCTTTTACTTGCATATACACACATTCACTTGTTAAAGGAAATACATCGAACCAAGGCGAAAATCCATTAAGTCACTTAGAGTTATCTCCCTTTATTAACCGACGTCAAATTAAATAGAAATGCTTAGACTTTTAATATTTTAGGTTGGCAGTATCGGTAGAAGGTCGGCCGCCATGCTTTGTAGCATAGAGTTACGGCCCTTTATGATCTGAGTTCAAATCCCGCCGAGGTTAACTTTGCCTTTCATCCTTACGGGGGTCGATAAATACTATGTATATATAATACTGTGTTTATATAATACTTTGTATATATAATACTGTATATATATATACTGTGTATATATAATACTGTGTTTATATAATATTGTGTATATATAATACTGTGTATATATATAATACTGTGTATATATATAATACTGTGTGTATATATAATACTGTGTATATATAATACTATGTATATATAATACTGTGTTTATATAATACTGTGTATATATAATATTGTGTTTATATAATACTGTATATATTTACAGCAAGAACACCAGAATACTTTTCACCTTACAGTGAGTGCTGAGTGCTTTTTTCCGTGGCGCCTACACGTCCACTTTTACAGTGTGGACTGGGTGTTTTTTTTTGCTGTGGCACCTCCGCGACCACTTTGCAGTGGGAGGGGATTGGGGCATATTATATATATATATATATATATATATATATATATATATATATATATATATATATATATATGACTATTTCTCTACTACATCAAGGCTTTCCTGGTGATTTATTTTGAATGAAATAGTTCTAGTCCTGTAGAAACCATTTCTATATTAAACATGTTTACACTCTTCTAATGTATTGAGTACCTTACTACTTAAACATAGCCTATGTGTATGTTTGTACATACATGATTGTTTACATAAGCAGATGTATTTATGTGTGTATACAAATACAACCACTATAATTTTAATGATCTTATCTAAGTATATAATTGTTTCTACTTTTGGCACAAGGCCAGCAATATCCCAGTGCATTACTGGTACTTTATTTTATCGACCCCGTAAGGATGAAAGGCAAAGTCAACCTCGGCGGGATTTGAACTCAGATCATTAAGGGACATAACTATGCTGGAAAGCATGGCGTCTGACCTCCTACCGATACTGCCAAGGTGTTGTTGTTGTTGTTAGTGGTGTTGTTGTTGTTGTTAGTGGTGGTGTTGTTGTTGTTAGTGGTGGTGGTGTTGTTGTTAGTGGTGGTGGTGTTGTTAGTGGTGGTGGTGTTGTTGTTAGTGGTGGTGTTGTTGTTGTTAGTGGTGGTGGTGTTGTTGTTAGTGGTGGTGGTGTTGTTAGTGGTGGTGGTATTGTTGTTAGTGGTGGTGTTGTTAGTGGTGGTGTTGTTGTTGTTAGTGGTGGTGGTGATGTTAGTGGTGGTGGTGTTGTTAGTGGTGGTGGTGTTGTTAGTGGTGGTGTTGTTGTTAGTGGTGGTGGTGAATGGTGGGCCAGTTATGTGAGTCGTTTCAGGTAAACAAAACAGAGCACCATGACCACCACCACTACCTACGGTGTCGCTACCACTACCACAACAACAACAACCAACACCAACATCACAATCACCACCAACATCGTGGCTACTACTAACATCACCATCACCACAACCAACATCACCAACGTCATTGTTACTGCTAACACCCCATCACCACCACTACAACTACCACAACCACTACCCCCCCACACTCCTATGCTCCTTCTCTAAATAACTTCACTTACTTAGCTAAACACTCCCCCCTAACAGTAATCAGTCAATACATCTGAGATTAAATAGTTGAGCTGTTTAGTAACTAAGATAATATTATTACAATGATTGACTAATAACAATATCATCATGTAACCTTTAACTAAATAAACAGCAGCTCTATATAATCCACAAATTCTATATCACATTTATATATATATATATATATATTTATACATCAAGCTATATGTCATCATCATCATCATCGTTTAATGTCCATTTTCCACGCTAGCATGGGTTAGACAGATTGTTCCGTTTGAGGCAAGTTAGGTCAGGTGATCGTGTCTTGCTCCCACAGAACTGTTTCTAGCTTGGTTTCTACAGCTGGATGCCCTTCCTAACGCCAACCACATTTATGGTGTGTGCTGGCTATTGTACTTTCAGAACATCTACTCTCGCTGCTAAACTGATCACCCAGGTAGCAGAAGCTGTCTACCTTCCAGAAATTTCATGTTGTTGTTTGCTGCTTACTACCCCAGTGCAGCAGCTACATGTAAAACCGACATTTTTAGTTAAACTTCCCAAGATAAAACAGTTTTTTTTCCATTTCAGGTAGACGCGCTCCATCATCCACTTTTCTAAAAAATATATCATAGACAAAACGCCAGCACCAACAGTTTTGCAAGAGATGTCAACATGAATGGACCTGTTATTTTTATCTAAAGACAATTTTTCCAATTCCATCTCGCCCGTCCTCTCAATCTCTTATTTCTCATTCTTTCTTCTGATGAAGGACTAGCATCCAAAAAGTTAAGACCCTCTTCTTGCTATATCAAGCGTTAACCTAATATATTCCTTCCATATATTGTACCGATTGTGTTATTTCTGTTTACCTTTTACATACACACATATATATATATATATGTGTGTATGTATGTGTATATATATATGTGTGTGTGTGTGAGTGTGTGTGTCAGGTCACTCTTCAATGCTACTGGTAACATGTAACCTAGTATAACCTGTGCATGGTCGGGTTATTAGTAACTAAAGCAGCATGGTATGATGTGTGCGTGATAAAGCAAACAACACAGATAGAAGGGTGAAAGAAAATAATGTGATAGTGGAGCTCAAGCTGTGCTGTCTGTCCTAAATAGAAAGCTAACTATAGCTATGGTAAAGTTGAATGAAAAAACACTCTCACTTCGTCTCAATCAGAGACAACTTTGTTTTTTCATTTAACGAAAGGTCATCTGATCGTTAAGAAAACGTTCTTCAAACTGGCCTTCTGACATGATTAGATATGTTTTGACCTCCTGTTGTTGATTTGGTCGAGTGGATGTAACTTCAGCCTCATATACGACTGTGGGTATGTTACACCGTTGTTGAAGAGGGCATGATTCTGGCC
>OZ024740.1:17894684-17904684 GCA_964016885.1 Eledone cirrhosa
GCTATGCACTCTATCAAGTAATGTTACTCCAAAGACCCTTCGGAGGAACCCCATTTCAGCTGCTTGTATTCACGTTGCATTCCTTTATCCTCCAACCCACTTTCATGAAGTTTAGCATTCCAAGATGCGCTCTTACTCCCTCCTGCCTGTATCTTCTTTGGTTTTCCTTTTCTACAAGTTTCTTCCTTCTACCTAGATATCTTTTCACTTCATTATCCAACTGTCTTTGTCCATATACATGACACCTCTATAAACAGTCTAGCCATCCCACCTCCATAGCAGTCCAAACATCCCATGTCCATAGCAGTGCCTTAATTTATTAATCCAACCATTATACCTCCAGCAAGTTTTGCATGTATTGAGCCGTAACGCCTGATGGAGTCATAGGGGCGCCGATATATCTTGATTTCTTCCAGAGAAGAAGAGAGAGTAATAGAGAAGAAATGTGAAAGACTTATAGATGAAGAATCAACTCCAGTGTACTTTTTTTTTATTGACCTCCAAAAGATAAAAGGCAAAGTTGACCTCAGTGAAACTTTAAATTAGAGAGTGCGAATAGCTGGAACAAATACTGTAAAGAATTTTATCTGGCATTCCAATGATTCTGCCAATTAATGGTTTCTTTGGGTGTCTAATGCTGAAGGACAAATGACCTCGGAGACATTAATATCAGTAGTGTGTAAGATATAAAATGTCACTGCTATGGATATGTGGTGTGTATGAAGACTGACAGGTAAAGAAATATCAAATGATCCAAGTGGAAGGAACTTGCAGCAGCAGAAGAAGACAGGAGACAAAGGAAGATGTGGTGATTGCTGATCTTAGTATGTTGAACTTCAGGAAGGAGATGACAAAGGAACACAATATGGAGCAAAACAGTGTTGGAGAGAACCCTCCAACCCATGCAAGCATAGTAAAATGAATGTAAAAGTGTGGTGTTGATCAAGATGCTAATTAAGCTAATGATGAAGAATATGAGAGTGTGTATGTGTATATGTGTGAGTGTGTGTGTGTTTATGCGTGTGTGTGTGTGTGTATGCCTAAATACAAAAAGTAAATAGAAATAACAAAGCAAACAACATTTCAATGAAGAAATATATTAATTAGTTTTATGCTTGATATAATAGAAAAAGAGTCTTAATGTTTGTGATGAAGGACACTTGTCCTTCATCAGAAAATAGAATGAGAAATTATAGCAGAAATAGAAAAATAGAGGAGAGTGAACAGTGGCAGAAATGAAAAAATATTTCTCCAGGAAGAAGCAGGTCTGTTCATATTGCTATCTCTTGGAAATATATATATATAATGGAGGCACATGGCTTAGTGGTTAGAGCATTGGCCTTGCAATCGAAAGGTTGTGAGTTCAATTCTCAGACCGGGTGATGTGTTGTTTCCTTGAGCAATTTAAACAGTTTATTTCACATTGCTCCAGTTTACTCAGCTGTAGAAATGAGATGATAGGGACTGAGATCCATATCATTCCACTGCAAAGTGGTCGTGGAGGTGCCATGGCAAAAAAGCACCCAGCACTCACTGTAAATGACGTTGGTGTTAGGAAGGGCATCCAGCTATAGAAATGAAGCCTGAATCAGTTCCCGTCCCACCCTTGCAAGCAGGGAAAAAAGCGAACGTAAAATGAAATGATGATGAAATGATGATATATATTTATATATATGTTACGTAATTCCAAAGGAAAAGCAAAGGAAAAAAGAGTGATATAACATCTCTGTCTGCCGAACGATCCAAATATATATTATCGTCTGCGATCCAGAAACCTTTGGTAATGGAGTAGTTATATTTTGTGTTGTTCACTTTCTAATTAAATATATTTATATATATATATATAAAAAAAAGCACCCAGCCCACACTGTAAAGTGGTTGTGTAGGCGCCACGGAAAAAAAGTACCCAGCACTCACTGTAAATGAGGTTGGTGTTAGGAAGGGCATCCAGCTGTAGAAATCAAGCCAAAATCAGTTCCCATATGAGCAAGACAAGGTTACTTGACCTGGCATTGCCCACAACAGGACAACCTGTCTAACCCATGCAAGCGTAGAAGAATGGACGTAAAACGGTGATGATGATGATGATATATATATATATATATATATATATATGTAGATATTGGAGAGAGAGAGGATTTTTTAATTCCAACTCAGTGAAACCCTTGCAAGCAGGGAAAAGCGGATGTAAAATCATGATGATGATGATGATGAAACATTGCTACATCTGTCAATAATATTTCCATGCTTGGATGGGTTGGATCAACTCTCTCCATCACTGTTGGCACTATGATCTTTTGTTTTGCCTTCCATTTGGTTCTGATTTGAAACAAATTCAATTAAACTTGTTGTTTGCTTTGATATAACTTGACATTTTAAAGAGTAATGGTTTTTACCATTACTCTTGTGAAATATGTTTGTGAAATATAGCTTGTGAAATATGTAAAGAGGGGACATACCCACCATAGATCTTTCCTGCAATCTTGACCTGACACAATGCAACAATGGATCACGGACTGGCAACTCAAGCTGGCTCTGGACAAGTGTACCACCATGCATTTTGGGAGGAAAAACCCAGCGTCCACATACTCCCTCCACAACACTAATATCAAGAAGTCTTCTTGTGAACGTGACCTGGGCATTACTGTCAGCAGCGATTTGCGTTAGACGAAGCACGTCTCTAAAATTGTCAAGAAGACCGAGGGTGTCTTAGCATCACTCAGCAAGACCTTTGTCAGCTACTCTCCAGCTATCTATTTAAAGCTGTATATAACTATAGTGCGGCCACACTTAGAATTTGCATCACCAGTCTGGAACCCCTATCTTGCTCAGAACATTGACCTCCTGGAAACTGTTCAGGGACGTGCAACCAAGCTAATAAGCTCCACCAGACATCTACCATACTCTGAACGCCTTGCTTCCCTGGGCATGGATACAGTGAATCTCCGATGTCTGGCAACTGACTTGGTAAACACCCACAAAAGTATTAACCATCTTGCTAACAACAACCCTAAGTACCTTTTTGATTTCCATGTGTCTAACACACGTGGGCATGCCAACAAAGTCAGAAAACAGCACAGCTTCCATGACTTTCAGAAACATTTTTTCACGCTCAGAGTTGCTGAAGCATGGAACAAACTACCTGCATCAGTTGTTAGCTGTCAAGACACTGCATCCTTTAAAACCTCCATGCTTCCTGAGATTCGCCAACACTACACCTAATATTCCCCCTCCATACACACGCACACATGTATATCATCACTCATACACTATTCACTTCCCTGACATTTGTATATTATTCTATGTACTATACATGCACCTTTGGTGAGTTGTAGTGCACCTGAGCACTGTACACAATAATTTTATTATTATTATTATTATTATAATTTTAGTTCTTTTATTCTGTTCTGTCATTTGTAACTATATGTACATATGTATACATGTAACCCTTACATATATCATATGTATTTAGTACTGATTACTAAAATACGTAATAGGTAGTTTGAAATAATGTCTATATTTAAAAAATAGCCAGGGCCTTTTAATAACTTGGGGTGGGAGCCTATGTTTTACATTTGGTTTAGTTTTATTACCATCTAGCCTGTGCCTATTACCAATTTTGGAGGGCCTACATTTCACATCTGACCTGGTCCTCTTAGCAACTTTTCATAGGCCTACATTTTACATTTAGCCTGGGCCTATTACCAGCTTTGCACAGAACTACATTTTAAATCTGACCTGGGCCTATTACCAGCTTTGCATAGGCCTACATTTTACATTTAGCCTGGGCCTATTACCAGCTTTGCACAGAACTACATTTTAAATCTGACCTGGGCCTACTACCAGCTTTGCACAGGCCTACGTTTTACATCTGGTCTGGGCCTATTACCAGCTTTGCACAGGCCTACATTTTACATCTGGCCTGGGTCTATTACCAGCTTTGCACAGGCCTACGTTTTACATCTGGTCTGGGCCTACTACCAGCTTTGCACAGGCCTACATTTTACATCTGGCCTGGACCTACTACCAGCTTTGCACAGGCCTACGTTTTACATCTGGCCTGGACCTACTACCAGCTTTGCACAGGCCTACGTTTTACATCTGGCCTGGACCTACTACCAGCTTTGCACAGGCCTACATTTTACATCTGGCCTGGACCTACTACCAGCTTTGCACAGGCCTACGTTTTACATCTGGTCTGGCCTATTACCAGCTTTGCACAGGCCTACATTTTACATCTGGCCTGGACCTACTACCAGCTTTGCACAGGCCTACGTTTTACATCTGGTCTGGCCTATTACCAGCTTTGCACAGGCCTACATTTTACATCTGGCCTGGACCTACTACCAGCTTTGCACAGGCCTACGTTTTACATCTGGTCTGGCCTATTACTAGCTTTGCACAGGCCTACATTTTACATCTTGTCTGGGCCTATTACCAGCTTTGCACAGGCCTACATTTTACATCTTGTCTGGGCCTATTACCAGCTTTACACAGGCCTACATTTTACATCTGGTCTGGGCCTATTACCAGCTTTGCACAGGCCTACATTTTACATCTGGCCTGGGTCTATTACCAGCTTTGCACAGGCCTTCGTTTAACATCTGGCCTGGACCTACTACCAGCTTTGCACAGGCCTACATTTTACATCTGGCCTGGACCTACTACCAGCTTTGCACAGGCCTACATTTTACATCTGGTCTGGACCTACTACCAGCTTTGCACAGGCCTATATTTTACATCTGGTCTGGACCTACTACCAGCTTTGCTTGCTAGCTGATCATCAGACAGAGCTTTGAGAGAATAGTCATAATAAAAGTAGAGAAGTGAGAGATAGATGAGTGGACTAATGGACAAGTGTACTACATTAGAGAACACAGTCATAACAAAGGTAGAAGGTAACAGACAGATCAATGGACAGGTGTGAACAGGTGTACTGTATGAAGTGTGAGGCGATGGTTAAAAAAAAATATGGCAATAAAACATGTGAACATTAATCAATAAATACATACAAATGTGTGAGGCATCTTTAATCCTGGCTTGACAGACATGTCTTATAGTTTATAACAATCCGATCAGGAAGGTTGTAGGCTATATATGTGCTGACTATATCACAGGGTGTATACAGATGAACTATATAGTTTCAGGTAGTTGTAGGCTATATATGAGATGACTATATACATGAGTGAGTACTTGGGTGTATATAAAGTAAATATATAGTCTCAGTTACTGCTAGGGTGTATATAAAGTGACTATATAGTTTCCGTTACTGCTAGGGTGTATATAAAGAGACTATATAGTTTTAGTTACTGCTAGGTTGTATATAAAGTGACTATATAGTTTTAGTTACTGCTAGGGTGTATATAAAGTGACTATATAGTTTTAGTTTGTAGTTTGTAATAAGTATCTACAGCTTTTGTAGACAGAGTGTGAAATGTGTGTGTGTGTGTGTGTGTGTGTAAACGAATGTGTATGTGTGTGTATTAGATAATGTATGTATGTATTTATATACGTGTATAAGTGCATGTATGTGTGTGTATGTATGTGTCTATGTATGTGTGTGCATGTATGTGTGTCTATGTATGTGTGTCTATGTATATGTGTGTATGTATGTGTGTGTATGTGTGTGTGTGTATGTGTGTGTGTGTGTATATATGTGTGTGTATGTATGTGTCTGTGATCCAGTGATCTTATCAATTGTTTGCGATGATAAAATATTTTATACAGAAAAATTCCAACTGATTGATAACAGAGATAAACTACCTATCACTCTAGTCCTTAACACCACCACCACCATCACACCTATCAATACCACCACTACCACCATCACACCTACTAATACCACCACTACCACCACCACCATCACACCTACCAATACCACCACTTCCACCATCACAGCTACCAATACCACCACTACCACCATCACACCTATCAATACCACCACTACCACCACCACCATCACACCTACCAATACCACCACCATCACACCTACCAATACCACCACCATCATGCCTACCAATACCACCACTACCACCACCACCACACCTACCAATACCACTACCACACCTACCAATACCACCACCACCACCACTACCACCACCACAACAACAATACAGCCAAAAATGAGAACCAGCATTTTTCAGCTGAGTATACTGGAGCAACGTGACATGAATTGTTTTGCTGAAGAACCCAGCCGAGGAATTGAACCCACGACATTATGATGATAAGTCCAACACCTTTACCACTAGGCCGCCACCTGTCTCCACTCAAAGCAATGGCTGCATGTACTTCACTGTTATTATAGTTGTTCAACACTCACATACTTACATCCAGATACTGAGGTATGATAATATACTGAGGTATGGAAGACTATATAATAATATACTGAGGTATGGAAGATAATATAATAATAATGGTTTCTACTTTTGGCACAAGGTCAGCAGTTATCCCAGTGCATTACTGGTACTTTGTTTTATCGACCCCGTAAGGATGAAAGGCAAAGTTAAACTCAGCAGGATTTGAACTCAGACCATAAAGGGGCATAACTATGCTGCAAAGCAATATAATAATGATATACTGAAGTATGGAAGACTAAATAACAATATACTGAAGTATGGAAGACTAAATAATAATATACTGAGGTATGGAAGACAATATAATAATATACTGAGGTATGGAAGACTATATAATAATATACTGAGGTATGGAAGACTATAATAATATACTGAGGTATGGAAGACAATGTAATAATATACTGAGGTATGGAAGACTATAATAATATACTGAGGTATGGAAGACAATATAATAATAATATACTGAGGTATGGAAGACTATATAATAATATACTGAGGTATGGAAGACTATAATAAGATATTGAAGTATGGAAGACAGTATAATAATAATATACTGAGGTATGGAAGACTATATAATAATATACTGAGGTATGGAAGACTATATAATAATATACTGAGGTATGGAAGACAATATAATAATAATATACTGAAATATGGAAGACTATATAATAATATACTGAGGTATGGAAGACTATATAATAATATACTGAGGTATGGAAGACTATATAATAATATACTGAGGTATGGAAGACAATATAATAATATACTGAGGTATGGAAGACTATATAATAATATACTGAGGTATGGAAGACAATATAATAATAATATACTGAGGTATGGAAGACTATATAATAATATACTGAGGTATGGAAGACTATATAATAATATACTGAGGTATGGAAGACAATATAATAATAATATACTGAGGTATGGAAGACTATATAATAATATACTGAAGTATGGAAGACTATATAATAATATACTGAGGTATGGAAGACTATATAATAATATACTGAGGTATGGAAGACTATATAATAATATACTGAGGTATGGAAGACTATATAATAATATACTGAGGTATGGAAGACAATATAATAATAATTGTTTCTACTTTTGGCACAAGACCAGCAATTACTCCAGTACATTATTGGTACTTTATTTTATCAACCCCGTAAAGATGAAAGGCAAAGTTAACCTCGTCGGGATTTGAACTCAGACAGTAAAGGGCGGTAACTCTATTCTGCAAAGCATGGCGTCCGACCCTCTACCGATACTGCCAATCCTGGAAGACTATACCATCTTATAGATTTTCTTAAACTATTCTTAGTGAAATCAACACAAACTCTATATGTCATGGTGAGGAGGGTGACTTTGGACATCCTGCAGGACTAAAAACAAAACCTGTCAAAGGGCAAAGGAGCTCTTAAGAGTCAATGGCCATCCAAAATCACCGGGAGAGATGACCCCTTAACCTTTGTCAAGGCAGAATACTAGGAGAAGGAAAACTCTGATATAACACCTGCAACCCTGATGGTATCCAATGATGTTGACTTGTTCTTTCTGGTAAATATCATCTTGGTAAAGAGAGTGGGACTGGCTTTGTGCAGTGCCTTTGCTCACTATAAAAGCTTCACGGCACAGGCATTGCTTTATATCTGGAGATCTCTCTGCACGTGTCGTCACATGGTACCATGGGCCCAGCAGTATGTGTCAATAATTGTCACAAGTGTAGTGTTTGTACCAGAGTTTTCAAGTCGCTGGCTGGACTAAAAAGTCACACTCGTTCAGCGCATCGGTAGGGGTTCTCCTACATGGATATAAATTAGTGGCCGTACTCGAAAACGAGTTGGCAGCCACCATGTATATATGTGGATGATGGTTTGTAGATGTGTGTGTGAGTATGTATGCGTGTATGTAGATATGTATGTGTATATATGTGTGTGAATATATGTATATATGTGTGTGTGAATATATGTATATATGTAAGTATGAAAAACAACAGATATTGAACTCAATACTAAATGTAGAGTCAAATAAATATTTATAAATTTACAAAGTTGACTTTGGTGGGATTCTCTCACAGAATGCAAAGAGGTGGATTAAATAGAGCAAGGTATTGTATAAATTGTACTCTACATGCACCTTTGATGAGTTGTAGTGCACCTGAGCTCTGTACACAATATCATGAAATTTTTAACTCTGCCAATCCGTCAACTTTGCGATATAAAAATAATATGGAAATGATGGAATCCCAATTAAAAATGTTAATTAATTAACTAATATAAACCTGTATCATATTAACTTTATAAGACATAATAGGATCTTACTTGTTCAGTTATGCATATAATCACACACACACAGATATGCAGATGTGTGTATATATATATATATATATACACACACATATACATACATATACATATACACATATATATACATACATAAACATACATATACATACATACATATGCATATATACACATACATATATATATATATATACATATACATACACATACATATATATATATATACATACACATACATATATATATATACATACACATATATCTTGGTTGTCCATCGTAAACGATGATGACATCTTTATTTTAGTTCCCGTCTGCCGTGGGCATGACGGGGGCTGTGGCAGCCGATCCTTCACTTTCAGGTCCGGGGACACCTGTTACCTCTGCATCTTGCCCATCGCCGCAGGGCTTTCGGAGTGCACGTTAAAGAAGAAACCTGTGCAGGAAAGGTTTATAGTGGGGGGAGGGCCAGTGCACAGTGACGGTCCCACTCACTCGGCCGCAGAAGCCAGAATCCGGTGGTACGGAGGACCGTCACGACCAGGGACTTCCTTGGCTGCAGTGGATGGCCATGATGTCTGTAGTGCCTTACCGTGCCCTAGCACTCCACACCACTTGCTGTCACCGCCTTTGTGACTGTTGGGACGATGTTGTCCTCCTCCACTCACTCCGCAGGGTCCAGTCTTCGCATGCAGGGGTAAGTGTCCCCTATCTAACTCCCGGAGGAGGGGGGGTTCAGACCCGTCCGGCTACCCTCAACCTGGTTCAGCCCGCCAGCCAAGGCGGTTTACTAGGGTGTGGCCGCTGTCGCATGCTACAGCTTCTTGGGGCCACAGGTGAGAGCTGATTGTCATGTGGGACCCAATGCAGGACGAGCTGTCCTGAAAAGGGCATGGCTGAACGAGTGTGACTTTTTAGTCCAGCCAACGACTTGAAAACTCTACACTTGTGACAATTATTGACACATAGTGTTGGGCCCATGGTACCATGTAATGACAAGTGTCGTTACTTTTTAGTCCAGCCAGCGACTTGAAAACACTACACTTGTGACAATTATTGACACATAGTGTTGGGCCCATGGTACCATGTAATGACAAGTGTCGTTACTTTTTAGTCCAGCCAGCGACTTGAAAACACTACACTTGTGACAATTATTGACACATACTGCTGGGCCCATGGTACCATGTAACGACAAGTGCAGAGAGATCTCCAGATATAAAGCAATGCCTGTGCCGTGAAGCTTTTATAGTGAGCAAAGGCACTGCACAAAGCCAGTCCCACTCTCTTAACCAAGATGATATTTACCAAAAAGAAGAACAAGTCAACATCATTGGATATCAT
>OZ024740.1:17909684-17929684 GCA_964016885.1 Eledone cirrhosa
TTGTGACGGCTACAACGAAATCCATGGAGGCTATGGGTTTGGTACTAGAAATGAGGAAGGCTCCAGAATCCTGGAATTCTGTGATGCAAATAACCTAACTATCTGTAACACTAACTTCAAAAAACGTGACAATCACCTGATCACCTATAGATCCGGGGAACACACAAGCCAGGTAGATTATATCCTTACCAGAAGACGTGACAGAGTGTCTGTTGTAAACACTAAATCCCTTCCCCATGAAGAATGCACCTCCCAACATAGACTGATAATTAGCGACCTCATAGTCAGGACGAGACGTACTCGACAGCAGAAGAGGACTATCCTCAGGAGAAAAATATGGAAGATAAAGGACCCCACAGCCAGGAATAAATTTCAAAGCATATTACTTGATGCTTTCGACAGTAAGGAAGAACATTTAGAGTCGGACAATATAGAGGGAGAGTGGGAATTTTTGAAAGCAAACCTGCTGTTGGCGACAGACGAAGTCTGTGGCTGGAGCAGGCCTGTAGGCAGGAGGAGAGTAACATGGTGGTGGAACAGTAAGGTGGAGGGGTCAATTAAGGCCAAAAAGCAGGCTTGGAAAGTATGGCGGGATGGGGGAAGTAGAGAAGACTATCAAGTGGCCAGGAGGGAAGCTAGGAGACAAGTGTACTTAGCAAGAAGGGAAGCTGAGGAAAGAAAGTTCAAGCATGTTCTACAACGCGATGACCAAAAACGTGAGGTGTTCAGGATTGCTAGGCAATGCGTCAAGGAAAACCGTGATATTGTCGGGGAGAAGTGTGTACTAAACGACGATGGCACACTTGCCATCACCGACGCTGATAAGAAGGTAGCTTGGAAGTGTCACTATGAAAGGCTACTAAATGAGGAGAATAAATGGGAGAAAGACAGTCTCCCCCATATCGACCCAATAGAGGGACCAGCAGTGTTAGTCGAGGGGAGTATAATAAGTAAGGCAATCAAGGATATGAAGACGGGTAAGGCGGCTGGGCCTTCGGAAATAGTTGCTGAGATGCTGAAGGCATCTGGCACGGTGGGACACACCATGGTCACCCGCATAGTTAACCAAGTCGTACAGAATGGGGTTGTTCCGAAGGACTGGCATAGCAGCATCATCGTTAACTGTTATAAGGGTAAAGGAGACGCCCTAGATAGGAGTAACTATAGAGGCATTAAATTAATCGACCAGGTCATGAAGGTCACGGAAAAAGTAATAGCGCAACTAATCAGAGAGAGAATTGACCTAGATGAAATGCAGTTCGGGTTTGTGTCAGGCAAAAGTACCACAGACGCTCTTTTCATAGTACGACAACTACAGGAGAAGTACCTAGCTAAAGGTAAACCCCTCTACTTAGCTTTTGTCGACTTGGAGAAAGCCTTCGACAGAGTCCCCCGCTCCATTATCTGGTGGGCTCTTAGAAAACTAGGCGTTGACGAATGGCTTGTGAGGGCTATACAAGCCATGTATAAAGAAACAGTCAGCAAGGTTAGAATTAACAACGAATATAGTGAAGAGTTTAGCGTAAAAGTTGGCGTCCATCAGGGCTCTGTTCTCAGCCCACTACTATTTATTATTGCCCTTCAGGCTATAACAGAGGAGTTCAAGACAGGCTGCCCATGGGAACTCCTATACGCAGACGACCTGACACTCATAGCGGAATCAATGGCCGAGCTAGAGAAGAAATTCCAAACATGGAAGCACGGCCTAGAGTCAAAAGGACTTAAAATTAACCTGGCTAAGACCAAAGTACTAGTTTGTAGGAAAGAAAACAAGGCGGCGGTCCCTTCTGGGAAATGGTCGTGCTCGGTGTGTAGGAAAGGCGTAGGTAGAAACTCCATTTTATGTCCTAAATGCAAAGTATGGGTGCATAAAAGATGTAGTGGGATCACAGGTAAGCTAACTAAGAACATAGATTTTACATGTGGCCGGTGCTCTGGTGCAATAAGTAGCAGCAAGTGCCCACAAACTACTAGCTCTTTCAATTGCGCAGAGGGTTCTATAGAAATAGTGGACAGCTTCCGTTACCTGGGCGATAAAATCAGCAGTGGGGGAGGGTGCTCTGAAAGTACTGTAGCTAGAGTCAGAACTGGTTGGAAAAAGTTCAGAGAGCTTATACCACTATTAGCTGCTAAAGGGTTCTCACTAAAAATGAAAGGCAGGTTGTACGATGCCTGCATACGAACAGCAATGCTGCATGGCAGTGAGACCTGGGCATTGTGTGCAGAGGATATATGCAGACTAGAGAGGAACGAAGCTTGCATGCTCCGCTGGATGTGTAACAGTAATATACGTGAACGGCAAAGCATAAACGAACTAAGGAAAAAATTAGAGATAAGAGGGATCAGATGTTGTTTACTCGAGAGAAGGCTACGTTGGTATGGACACGTGATGCGCATGAAAGTCGATAGCTGTATAACAAAGTGCAGGGCAATAAAGATAGACGGTAGTCACGGAATAGGCAGACCTAGGAAAACCTGGGACGAGCTGATAAACTCCGACATCACACACTTACACCTCTCCAAGACAATGTCACTGGACCGAGACCTTTGGCGGTACTCAGTAACAGAGAAGACCCGCCTTACCTAAATATATAGTAAAACCTACTCCAGCCAGTAGGCATCTCTAACAAAATACACCCCGTCCCACCACCACCACCCCCACCCCATCCACACCACCCCGTTCTATGTAAAGTTATGTTGGTGCCGCGCCATCGAGGCCGAAACAAATGAGATCGTGTAGGTGTCACGACAAAAAACACACAGTCCACGCTGTAATGGGGCCGTGTAGGCAACACGGTAAAAACCTCCCAGACCCACACTGTAAATGTGGTTGGTGTTAGGAAGGGCATCCAACTGTAGAAAACCTGCCAGACAGTCCTATGCGAGCAAGACAATCACTCTTGCCTCAAGTGGGACTACCCCCGTCCAAACCCATGCAAGCGTGGAACACGGACGTTAAACGTTGATGATGATGATGATGATATACATAAATAAATACACACACATACACAAATATATATAGATTATAATAGGATGGGAACCATTCAAGTATGTTTACCATCACATATGGTGTTGTCTCAGTAAATTAATTCATGCTGAATAAATCTATTATGAAGACTTAATTAATTATATCTAATTAGAATTACGATCTAATTAATGAGATATAATAGTTGAAATAATTACTACAATAAAGCTATTCTCGGGTAGACTTATTTAATTCCTTTCTAAAGAATGGAATGTGACTGTGCCATGCTTGGCATGGACACACACATACACGCATGCTTGGCATGGACACACGCACATAAACACATGCTTTGCATATACACACGTGTGTGTGTCATGCTGTATGGACACACACATACACACATGCTTGGCATATACACACATGTATGTGTGAGTGTGTACATGTATGTAAGTTGACCTCTTAGTTGATATTGTTAATGTAAACGATATTTGTTTATGTTTCTCATAAACAGAAGTCCTGCAGCTCAATGGATTATTGTGTAAAAAATCAGTACCTTACTTTATTTAAGAAAACAAGAGAGGATTAGAGTCTGTTGGGGCATTCATCGATAGAATTTTGAGCCAATAGTTATGTCCAAGTCATGCTGGTATGGATGATATGTGTGTATGTGTGTGTTTGTGTGAGAGTATAGTGCAGATGTCACAATAAAATGCACCCAGTACTCTCTGTTAAGGGATAGAGCTGGTGCTATGTTAAAATGCACCCAGTACACTCTGTTAAGAGATAGACCTGGTGCTATGTTAAAATGCACCCAGTACGCTCTGTTGAGGGATAGAGCTGGTGCTATGTTAAAATGCACTCAGTACACTCTGTAAAGTGGTCGGCATTAAGGATGGCATCCAGTCCCAGAGTCAATGCCAAAAATGGAAGAAATGAGTAAACTATGCTTTTCCGACCTATGTAACCCCACCTGACCATGATAAACCATTTAACCCTAGGCAGTATGGAAAAGAGATGGAAAATGATGAAGATGATGATATACATATACATTTATATATATATATGATACACATATATTTTATTACAGGTAAAAATGCGGGCGCATGTAAAGAAATATTCTTAAATTAATAAACCTAGAAAAGTAAAGGACAAGTTATTACACTAGAAAAGTAAAGGACAAGAAAACTTCTTAAAACTTCTTAAAATATTGCAGCTATAGTATAAATTTGAATAATAAAAAATATTTGATTTAAATATACATAGAAAATGATAAATTCTAATAATACAGTTGACTCTCTAATTGATAATAATACTAATTTATGATCATTTATTTAATTTTGTGATCCTAATTTACACCATAGTGGTTGGGTCATTAAATAAATATACTTTATTTTACTTTACTAAATGGGACTGAAAAAATGAGTGACAATTATAAACATCAAATAAAACAAAATGTTGGCATGTAAATGACACTAACAATTAATTAATAATTAATTAGGGAGCCAACTGTAATGATAAATAATAACAAATTATAATTGTTTAATAATGAAATTTAAGACCTGTCAGAGATCAAAATAACCAATCTACATTTTTAGGTAGAGTAAAATTAGACTACAATTAAAAATTAAACATTGTCTAATTCAACAGTTCATCTAATGAATTGATGAATTCACTATAATTGATTGATTCACTATAAATGAATAATTGATGAATTGACTTTTACCTAATTTTGCCCCTTGAGATGTTGAATTTTACTATATTATAAAAAAAATCTGTAATACTCATAAAAAGTGCAATTATATGATGCACTGTTTTTGATTTATTTTACTGCATTATTTTATAACTAAATTTTTTAAAATATAATTTGATTAAGAGTGAACATTTTTAAATATCTTATAACATAAATTAATAAATTGTACATATTAATTATTATTATTATTAATTAATTATTGTACAAATTTTATTTTAAAAAGATTAATTTGTATACACCAAGAAAAAAATTAAGTATACAGTAGTCAACTCTCCCTATAAGACAGTCATTTTTCCAGTCCTTTAAAGTGATATTTTTTTAACAATTAACTTATAATTATTTATTTTTAGTTTTATAATCTAAATATTTTTTTTCAAATTTAGACTTTAGCTGCAATATTTTAAGAAGTTTTAAGAAGAAGTTTTCTTGTCCCTTACTTTTCCAGGTGTAATAACTTGTCCTTTACTTTTCTAGGTTTATTAATTTAAGAATATTTCTTTACATGCGCCCGCATTTTTCCCTGTAATCCACTTTTTTTCCAGGCAATGCAAGGATATTATATTAATATTAAAAATATTTATCAACAAATAAGTTAAATAAATAATAATGAATAGGAAGAAGTGCAGATAGGAAAAGTAATCAGGGTGGGAATCGAACCCATGATCTTCGGATTGCCGGTCCGCTGCTCTACCGACTGAGCTACCTGACCACAATTCACTACTGCACAATCTATCACTATTTTAATGTATTAGAAATTAGAAACAAACTAAGCGTTACTTATGTATGTAGTTCCTTACACTCTTTTGGTCCTCACTTATTTTTATGTAACCTTTTTTCTACTGAACCAAATTTCAATATTTTTATGTCAAAAAGTAGCTTATCTGTGGTCCTATAAAGTGCAAAAAACTGCATCCAATTCTATCAAAAATTGAATTAGTGACAAAGCTTTGAAGGTGTCGCGAGTGACCGAAATGGGACCTTAAGAATATTATACACCTACTACCGTAGGTGTATGATATATATATGATATACACATATATTTTATATATACATATGATATACATACCATGTTAAGGCTGCGCACAGTAGTGGGGTGGCTAGTGTGGCCATGTGTGAGAACCCCACGACCATCATCAAGCAATCACACAACAGGAAAAAGAACGGGACGTTGCATCTCAGAGTTGCCACACTTAATGTTGGCACTCTAACAGATAGATCTGGTGAGATTGCAGAGATGCTGGAGAGAAGGTAGACCATGAACAACATGGGTAGAGGTGCTGAGAGCAGACTTCAAATCGCTGAAACTCACTGAGGAGATGACGAAGGACCGTGACAAGTGGAGAGATGCTGTGCTGAATAGGACCCATCCAACCCTTGCAAGCAGGGAAAAGAGGACGTAAAATGATGATGATGATGATGATTTCATATATACATATGATATATATATATATTTTATATATACATATGATATACATATATTTTATATATATATGATATACACATATATTTTATATACATATGATATACATATACAGTTTATATAAATATGATATACATATATATTTTATATACATGTGAAGGCTCATGGCTTAGAGGTTAGAGCATTGGGCTTGCAATCGAAAGGTTGTGAGTTCAATTCTCAGACCGGGTTATGTGTTGTTTCCTTGAGCAAGACACTTTATTTCACATTGCTCCAGTTTACTCAGCTGTAGAAATGAAATGATAGAGACTGTGGTCCATATCATTCCACTGCAAAGTGGTCGTGGAGGTGTCACGACAAAAAAGCACCCAGCCCACACTGTAAAGTGGACGTGTAGGTGCTACGGAAAAAAAAGCACCCAACACTCACTGTAAATGAGCAAGACAAGATCAGCTGACTGGACACTGCCCACAACAGGACAACTCGTCTAACCCATGCTAGCATGGAAGAACGGATGTAAAATGATGATGATGATGATGCTATACATATATATTTTATATACATATGCTATACATATATATTTTATATACACGACAATGTCACTGGACCGAGATCTTTGGCGCTATGCAGTAATACAGAAGACCCACCTTCCCTACGTACAAAGTTAACCTACAGTCAGTAGGCCCCTCCTAACCAAATATACACCTCAATCCACTACCCTATCCTCCCACTCCCACCAACACCACCCTCTCTCTGTAAAGTTGGTACCACAACATCCAGTCCAAATAAATGAGATAACGAGATCGAGATCGAGTAGGTGTCACGACAAAAAAACACTCAGTCCACACTGTAATGTGGCCGTGTAGGTAACACGGTAAAAAGTTCCCAGTCCACACTGCAAATGTGGTTGGTGTTAGGAAGGGTATCCAGCCATAGAAAACCTGCTAGACAGTCCTATATGAGGGAGACATGGTCACCCGACCAATCTTGCTTCAAGTGGCACAACTCCCATCTAACTCATGCTAGCGTGGAAGATGGACGTTAAACGAAGATGATGATGATGATATACATATTTTATATATATATGATATACATATATACTACCTGCCCACCCACCTACTTACCTACCTACCCGTCCACCTGCTTACCTACCTACTCACCCACCTACTTACCTACCTGCCCACCCACCTACTTACTGACCTGCCCACCCACCTATTAGTGCTCTAGATTATTGGAATGTATACAGAAGAAACCCATAATGAGGGCACCAGCAGTTTTTAATTAACTAGCTTAATTTAGTTGGAGCTACTACCCTCCCCCTATCCTTACCCACATTTTATCCTACACTTTAAATACCATTCTGAATACCATGACCAACAGATGAGAATTTATATTCTACACTTAAAAATAACACACACACAAAGTCCCCAGTTTATCCCACTTAATACCAGCCAACCTGTCCCCCCCCCCCCCCAAATAAACCTGCTTCTGTTTCTATGAAACAACATATTTTAACAAGTTCCTATTTAAATTAAGATCTTTAAACATAATTTGACATAAGTTTTTGTTAAATCGTATTACAAATACCATCTTTAAAAATAGTTTCTGAATTCGGCACAAGGCCAGCAAATTTGGGGGAAGGGAAAGTCGATTAAATCAGCCCCAGTGTGTCACTGGTACTTTATTTTATCAACCCCTGTAAGGATGAAAGGCAAAGCTACCCTCGGCAGGATTTTAACACAGAATGTAATGTTGTTCGATACTCTACCAATACTGTCAGTCCATCATCTTAATAATGAAATAATTAATTAATTAATTAATTAATTAAATTCCTGCAAATTCTTCATTAATCAATTTAAATACAGTGCATTATGAATATGCTAATGAAATTTGTCAGAGTATTGGACAAAATACCTCCTCCAGCTCCCTCATTCTTTTAGTTGAAACCTAACTCAACATTGCCTTTTGGGTTCAACAAAATAAAATAAAGGAATGACCATAGGATTTGTACCTAGAAAACTCTTCTCCAAGGCACAAGTCCAGGCAAGGTTGTTTGTTGAAGACTAGCAGTTTTCCATGGATACCAGTCTCCCCTCTCCACACCATTGATGTTGTCCAAGGGAGAATGCAAAGTCCAATAGAGCACCAGTAACATCGCAACACATTTCTACAGCTGAGTAAACTGGAGCAACATGAAAAAAAGTGTCTTGCTTAAGGATGGAACGCATCACGCAGTCTGATAATCAAACTCCCAACCTCATGATTGCAAGCCCAACACTTTAACCACTAAGTCATAAGGCTTCACAAAAAGTATCAGTCCAGCAAGTATGTGGAATTGTGAGAGAAATACATAAGATGCCTTCAATATTTTCTATATTTCATCTGCCTGTCACCCACCTCGTGGATTGTTTCTCTGCTGACCACTGGCCACTGATCTCTGAGGCATTTTTGCCCTTGGCTGTCATTGACAACATTTGGCTATTTTAATAAATGTTCTAGTGATGAGTTTTCTCATTTTTCTATGAATTCCAATATACTCTCGCTTCATCTCGATCAGAGACAACAATATTTATTCATGCTTTCCAGCATTTGTTTTGACCTTTTGTGACATATTTGGGTGGTGGACTCTTAACACCACCACTTGACCTTTAGACACTTTTAGTGGAGTCCAATCAGTTGCAAGAGTTTGACCCATGTCTCAAGTTTAAGGATATCCTCCTCTCTTTTTACATCCCTCCTAATTTCTAAAGCCCTAAATAGGGTTACGAGCACAGACTTTCCTTCCCAGACAAAACAGTATAAAAGTTTCTTCTTTTTCTCATGTAAGAAAAATAGGCACATGAAAATTATTTCATTTTTTTTTCTCAACCCTTTAGCATTTAAACCAGCCATATCCGGCCAGAATTCTTTCACCTATTTCTGTTCAAACTGGCTGTTAGCAGCCACTCATACTGATGTTAAGGTATGGTTCTCAAAGTAAAGAATATCAAAGTCCCATAGATTCGATACTATGTGAGATAATTATGTGAGGTAAAGCCTTTACCATGAAAATATAATACTAAATATAGAGTAATGTAAATGCTAAAGGGTTAAAGCTATAAGTTGTTCCAGATGTTATATTGTTTAACCCTTTTGATATCAAATCACCAGAAATTGCCTGGAAGTGCTTGAAACTACCTAAAGCCACCAGAAACTGCTCGAAACCAGCAGAAACTGCTTGGAACCACCTGAAACTACTAGAAACTGCCTAAAACCACCAAAAACTGCTTGAAACTGCCAGAAACCATCAGAAAACTGCCTGAAACTACCATAAAACTGCCTGGAACTACCATAAAACTGCCTGAGAACACCAGAAACTGGCCCTGGTTCTGTGATACAGAATTATTTTATGGTGTTTTTATTTATCTAAAACTATTCCAGTATAAATTAATGTAAGAACCTTTACTAAGTTATGTTCCAAACACAAACTTAATAATGGTTTCTAATGTAGGTAGAAGGCCAACAATTTTGAGAGGAGGAGTAAGTCGATTAAATCAACCCCAGTACGAAACTGGTACTTTATTTTATCGACCCTTGTAGGATGAAAGGCAGAGTGACCTCAGCAGGATTAAAGCTTAATAATGAGCTTAATAATGATTAAAGCTTAGTGGTTAGAGCAGTGGCCTTGCAATCGAAAGGTTGTGAGTTCCATTCTCAGACCAGGTGGTGTGTTGTTTCCTTGAGCAAGACACTTTATTTCACATTGCTCCAGTTTACTCAGCTGTAGAAATGAGATGACAGGGACTGGGGTCCCTATCATTCCACTGCAAAGTGGTCGTGGAGGTGCCACGGCAAAAAAGCGCCCATCACTCACTGTAAATGAGGTTGGTGTTAGGAAGGGCATCCAGCTGTAGAAATCAAGCCAGAATCAGTTCCTGTCCCACCCTTGCAAGCAGGGAAAAGCGGACGTAAAATGAAATGAATGAATGAGCATGCTAATTATATTATTAATTCCCTCTAAATTCATGATTATTTTCAAAATGATATAGAGGCTGTTTTAGTAGGGGTATGTATCTGAGAATGATTATAGTGTGTTAGGAGTATCAGTCTTTGCCAATCAGCCATTTTGTATATAAATTACTGGCATATACTCGCATATAGGTTGCACTTTTTTAACGATAAATAAGCAAACATTTTCGGGGTACGACCTATCCGATCGACATCAGACTGACCAATGATTTTTCATAGACTTAATCAACGATGGGTATTTATAAAAATAACTTTGTTAATATTTTTTATTATTTAACATAATAATTTCATATATCTACCTTCTTATACATATATTTCTTGATTTAAAATTTTTTACTAAAACTTTGTAGTGTTTACGTTTTTTTCTATCTGACCGAACCACCCGTCATTAAAATCCATAGAAATGCATACCCAGTATTTAAAATGTGATTTCATTGTCTTAGCGTTGCTATGAACATGTATTGTGACGTATTTACTTTAACAGGAAACAGAAAATTGCATGTGGCGTTTCTTTTCAAAATTAGCAAGTGAGAAAAGTTGATAGTTGAAATTTGAAATTTTTTTTTATAATTCACTGAGAAATATGAATTCCGGTAAGAGATAAAGTTATCAAACAGTTTTCAAGTTAAAGGTGGTTGGTTATGCAGAAGAATTTGGAAATAGATCAGCAGAAAGGGAATTTGGAGTGTCAGAAAAGGTGGTGAGAAGTTGGAGGAAACAAAATGACAAGCTGGGAGAAATGCCTAAATCAAAGAGAGCAGCAAGGTTTGGAGTATCACCATATCAAGATCTTGAAAAAGAGATAAATGATTGGGTTTTAGATATCAGGGAAAATGGACACATTGTTACAAGACTTTCTATAAGAATGAAAGTCCTTCAACTTGCACCAAAGTACCACTTATCCCAATTTAAATTGTCAGCAGGGTGGTGCACCAGGTTTATGAATAGGTTTGGACTGACTCTTCGCCAAAAGACACATATTTCACAAAAGTTGCCAAAAGATATTGATGACAAAGTACACAATTTTGTAAAATTTGTGTTAAAGGAAAGAAAAATGTTTGATTTTGCCATGGAGAATATAGCCAACATGGATGAAACACCCATGTACTTTGACAACACAACTGTGGATAGTGTAGGTAACAAAACTGTTACAGTCAAAACCACAGGTCATGAAAAACAACATTTTACTGTTCTAGCAAGCCAGGCTGATGGAACAAAACTTCGCCCTATGGTTATTTTCAAAAGGAAAATTATGCCGAAAGAGAATTTTCCAAGGGATATGATTGTGAAGGTACATCCGAAGGGCTGGATGGACGAGAACTTAACAAAGTTATGGCTTGATGAAGTGTGGATGAAAAGGCCAGGGGCATTACTGAAGCCACGAAGTTTGCTAGTTTGGGATATGTTTCGATCTCACTGCTGTGAGTCTGTAAAGGCTAAGCTGAAGGATTGTAAAACAAGACAAGCAGTGATTCCTGGTGGTTGCATCTCAGTCTTACAACCCCTTGATGTGGCAGTAAATAAGCCCTTCAAGACTTATATCCATAAACTCTGGACTTCTTGGATGATATCAGGTGAAAAAGAAATTACCAAAGGTGGATCATTGAAAAGACCTGGCTTGAGATTAGTGGTGGAGTGGGTGAAGGAGGCTTGGGAAAGTATCCCTGAAGAGCTAATAATGAAGGCTTTAAAAAAATGTGGCTTATCAAATGCGATGGACGGGAATGAAGATGATGTGAGGATTTAGTTGGTGAAAAGACAGAAAATGCAGAGAGTCATGAGGGAGATGATATTGAAGAATGTGAAGATGAATTGAATGACTATTATAACGAATGCACAGTTACAGATGACGAAATGAAAAAAACTATTAATTAACAGGTGTAAAAGTAATAACTTTATGGATAAACACAAACATTTAAACTTTATCTGCCTTACATGTTAGATTTGTTGCAAAAAATTCAATAATGACCTAGGTGTTGACTTCCATCAATTCTAGCAGTTTTCCGAACAGGTGAATTAATTTAAAATGCAGATATAATCAGTACAAGGTTTTAGTCCTTCTCTACATTCCAGGCAAAATATTTTCATTGAAAAAAATGTATAAAACCTTTTCACCAGTCAAAATAATATTTGCAATGTACCCTTACACAATGTACGGTGTAAATTTACGTAACAGAGTGTTCCCAATATATAAGTTCATTAACAGGTGTGAACATGTATTGGTGTTGTATCTTTCAACCACGTTGCTGTAATATTTTCAATGGTGTCCGTCAGATCTTTGCTTTCACTTTCAAAGTAACTATCATCATCAGAAAAAAATACGTCTGATTCATTTGAAGATAAATCACTAATATTTTGCGTTTCTTTTTCATTTCGAATGTCGTCGCATGTAAAACCTTCAAAGTCGGTATTCACTACTTTGGGAAGCCATGTTGATATGCTAAAAATCTGTTATACTTTCAACGTTAAAAAAGAAGTGTTATTTCAAGTTGTTTCACTATATTAAGAGTTAATTTTCACGCTTAAAGGTTTTATCTCGCAGTAATCTCGAATTGACGAGATTTCGATGACGTTAATATTTATTTTATAAATAAAACAAGGTTTGGAGTATATATCGCAACGGCGAAGTAATGGAAAGCTAACAGATTATTAGTTTCAATTATCATAAAAAATAGTAGTTTGACGGCCCAAATTTCAGTGCGACCTATCTGCGAGTCAATGGCAAATAGCCTATTTGTTAAATGAAAAGTGGGTATGCGACCTATCTGCCGGGGCGACCTATACGCGAGTATATACGGTATATATATATATATATATAAGCTTTTCTGGGTGGGGAATGACAATGGGATAGGTGGGGTAGGAATCATGTTAGCAGAAAAATGGGTGGATAAGATAATAGACGTAAATAGAGTGAATGACAGAATAATTAAAATAAGACTTGTTCTAAACAGAACTACTGTGACAGTAATATCTGCATATGCACCCCAATCCGGACTGCCTGGCTTTCTCCAAGTCGACAAAAGCTAAGTATAGGGGTTTACTTTTAGCTAGGTACTTCTCCTGTAGTTGTCGTACAATGAAAAGAGCGTCTGTGGTACTTTTACCTGACAGAAACCCGAACTGCATTTCATCTAGATCAATTCTCTCTCTGATTAGTTGCGCTATTACTTTTTCTGTGACCTTCATGACCTGGTCGATTAATTTAATGCCTCTATAGTTACTCCTATCTAGGGCATCTCGTTTACCCTTATAGCAGTTAATGATGATGCTGCTACGCCAGTCTTTCGGAACAAAGCCATTCTGTATGACTTGGTTTACTATCCGGGTGACCATGGTGTGTCCTACCGAACCAGATGCCTTCAGCATCTCAGCAACTATTTCCGAAGGCCCAGCCGCCTTACCCGTCTTCATATCTTTGATTGCCTTACTTATTATACTACCTTCGACTAACACTGCTGGTCCCTCTATTGGGTCGATGTGGGGGAGACGCTCTTTCTCCCATTTATTCTCCTCATTTAGTAGCCTTTCGTAGTGACACTTCCAAGCTACCTTCTTATCAGCGTCAGTGATGGCAAGTACACCATCATCATTAAGGACACACTTCTCCCCGACAATATCACGGTTTTCCTTGACACATTGCCTAGCAATCCTGAACACCTCACGTTTTTGGTCCTCGCGTTGTAGAACATGCTTGAACTTTCTTTCCTCTGCTTCCCTTCTTGCGAAGTACACTTGTCTCCTAGCTTCCCTCCTGGCCACTTGATAGTCTTCTCTACTTCCCCCATCCCGCCATACTTTCCAAGCCTGCTTTTTGGCCTTGATTGACTCCTCCACCTTACTGTTCCACCACCATGTTACTCTCCTCCTGCCTATAGGCCTGCTCCAGCCACAGACTTCGTCTGCCGCCATCAGCAGGTTTGCTTTCAGGAATTCCCACTGTTCCTCTATATTGTACGACTCTAAATGCTCTTCCTTACTGTCGAAAGCATCAAGTAATATGCTTTTAAATTTATTTCTGGCTGTGGGGTCCTTTAGCTTCCATATTTTTCTCCTGAGGATAGTTGTCTTCTGCTGTCTAGTACGTCTCGTCCTGACTATTAGGTCGCTAATTATCAGTCTATGTTGGGAGGTGCATTCTTCACGGGGGAGGGATTTAGTGTTTACAACAGACACTGTCACGTCTTCTTGTAAGGATATAATCTACCTGGCTGGTATGTTCCCCTGATCTGTAGGTGATCAAGTGACTGTCTCGTTTTTTGAAGTTAGTGTTACAGATAGTTAGGTTATTTGCATCACAGAATTCCAGGATTCTGGAGCCTTCCTCGTTTCTAGTACCAAACCCATAGCCTCCGTGGATTCCATCATAACCATCACAATGTTGTCCAACGTGACCATTTAGGTCGCCAGCAATAATTATATCGTCACTGTTGGTTATTTGGGAGGTAGTGAGCATCAGTGTCTCATAGATTCTGTCTTTTATAGCGCCAAGCAGTCTGGATTGGGGTGCGTACGCAGATATTACTGTCACAGTAGTTCTATTTAGAACAAGTCTTATTTTAATTATTCTGTCATTCACTCTATTTACATCTATTATCTTATCCACCCATTTTTCTGCTAACATGATTCCTACCCACCCAGCCCATTGTCATTTCCCACCCAGAAAAGCTTATAGCATCGTTTTTTACCCACAATGAATCTAGCAGACCCGCCCCTCTTGGATACAGCAAACATCAACCTCCTTACGTTCAAGCATTTCTACAACCTCGTTAGAGCGGCCTTTTAAGGTGCCTACATTCATGGTACCAACTCTGAAGTTTTGGATTGTGTTTGGAGGATGGGGCGCAGGGAGGGGTGAGGGGGATGGGGTTGGGGTTATGTTGGCCATCCGCGGCCGCAACAAAGAGGAGGGGGCCTATATATATTTATATATATATAAATATATATATATATTTACATGGAAAGTTATATTTAAATTGTTGGGTTAACAACGAGTAAATATTTATAACTGATATAAAAGCACTCAACAAGTATTTGGAGTATATTTATGATATTAAATAACTGATATATATATTTATATAGTCTGTCCCCTACAAACATCTCACATAACATTACACCATAACTATTCCACCCCAACTGACCCTGTTCTCTTGTATATTATTCCAAAACACATCAAAGAAGAGACAGGTATCATAACATTCAAATGGTTGAGAGACAAATTCCTCCAAGAAATTCCAGATAAATCACCTACAACAGGACATATTTTCACCACCAACCATAATTCTTTAGTTGAGTGGGCAATGGTGGCCAAAGTTTGAGTGAAATATGTGACATGATTTAAAAGACTTTTGACAGGTGGTGTTGTTAGATGTGGCCTTGGTCAATACTGGCTGAAACCTACCAAAGTTGTATATATGAGAGAGAGAGGGAAGGAGAGAGAGAGAATGGGAGTGAGAGAGAATGAGAAGGAGAGAGAATGGGAGGAGAGAGAGAGAGAGAATGGGAGGAGAGAGAGAGAAAATGGGAGGGAGAATGAGAGAGAGAGTGAAGGGAGAAAATAGAAAATAAAAGAGAAAGAAATATGAAAACAACAAAGTATAAAACTTACTTGGGGTCAACAAATTGTTTTATCATTTGTTTGTCAGGAAATGTAATAAATATTTCCTTCTTTGGAATCGGTGGCAGCATTGGTTTGGCTTTGATGGTAGAAGGATGTTTCTGGTTCTCTGCTGAAATCCCTTTAACATTGGTCTCATCCATTGGATTTACTTTCAATGCCCTTGCTACTGTAGATGGTGATGGGGGCTGTTTGGCTCCTAATGGCAGTGCAAGAGGAGTTTTTGGTGACTTTGGTGCTATTTTTGTTGGTGTGTTATTTTCAATGTGTTTTAGTGGTGTCTTTACCTGGAAGCTGGTGTCTACGTTTGCAGGGTTGTATAGTCCTTGTGGTCCAAACTTTCTTGGACTTGAAGAACTATAGCTGTTACGGCGTAAGTTGTGTCTCTGGTCTTCATTGCTGTACTCATCGGAGCACATTGTCATGTAGCCTTCCTGTTCGTATGGTGGGTTATTATGAGGACTTTGAAACGGGTGTCTACCATTTGGAGATGCATTAGAAGGGTAACTATCAAACTGGTTATTGCTATTTTCTATGGGATATGAGTTGAAATTATCCGGTGAACATAGTTCTCTTGTGGGAGAATAATGGCCTTGACCCTTTGGAGCCATTTGATCGTTGAAGTTTGGGGATCTCTGGTTATGACCCATCATATTTTGATTTGCATTAATTTTTTGTTGGTGAGGGGAGGAGTGCTGTACCCCCATTTGTGGAGAGGGGGCGCGATGATGTTTGTTTGCAGTATATTGTGCATTTGCTGGGCCATGCACATCTTGGGTATTTCTTGAAGGAGTTTGTTGATTATGTCTGCTTGCTGGAGGAGGAATCTGATATTGGGGGGAGCCAGGTCCATGTCCTGCCGGGGAATTTGTTACACCTACAGGAGGTTGTGACATGGGAAATTCTTCAGTATAATCGTAAGGATACTGTTGTCCTTGCATTGGGGTATTATAATAGTCTTGGGGGTTTTGTTGGTCAACAACTGGGGACATATTCCTAACATATCCACCCTGTTCCTTGTTTACACCCCTGTTTGGTGAAGAACCTTTCCGCTCCCTAGATCTGCTTCTGTGACTTCCAGAAGAAGTATAGGGACTTCTATCATTGATATTTGGAGGATAACTTCCTGAATCTCGGCGAGAACCTGGACTACTATAGTTTGGATTAAAGTGTGGTGATTGCTGACCATGATGTATTGGAGGCTGGTCAGTGAAACTAGGATGTCTGTAGCCATGTGACTGTTGTGTTGAGTTATCATAGTAGGGGTCAGGCTGGTAGTCGTCATCAAACATATCTTCATCATATTCTTCCTGGTTAAATCTATTTCTATTTTCAATTTGAATATTTGGATGAGAAATGTTTTCCGGTTGGAAATATTGGTCAGACTGTGGATAAGGTATATTTTGTCGAGGGGAACCACTGGGCTTTTGTACAGGAGATACTTGTGCACTATAGTGTGAGGTAGTGTTGAGATTTGTGGGTTTTGGCGACGGTGGGCTAGCATGACTGCGAGGTGAAGGCAAAGAAGACGGGTAGGATTGAAAACCTTGTTGTGGGTTCTGTGGTGAAGGTGCTCGATCTTTCTGAGGTGGGTATATATCACTGGCTAAAGTTTGTAGTGCCATTTTTGAGTGATGGGAAGGGCTTGGGCCTTGGAATGAAGGTGAAGGGTTGGCCAAATGCTGTGGTGAGCGATTATAAGAATCAAAATCATGATGAGGACTTTGTGTTTGAGGAATAGTTCGGGCAACACCTTCATCTGGTAAAGAAATTTGAGGGTTTCCAGTGGACACATCTTGCACCTGCTGATATGAGTGATTACCAGGGCTTAACTTTGGCAATGAAGTGGCACCACCATTGAAATTTCCCCTGGTATCAGTAACAGGGTCTATTACTGCAGCAATTTGACCCTTATTTGACACAACAGTAGGTTCAGTTTTGCTTCCAAGGGTCTGGTATCTGTTTGGCTGTGTAGAATCTGCAGAACCTTGGTTTGTTGGCAAAGAAGCGGGTTTTCCTGCTATAGGAGCAGCTGTAGATTTTAGAGAGGGTTTGCTGGGAGTTTCATTTTCTCGTTTTGGGGACGACTTTTTAACCTTTCCCTTCATCACAATTACTGAACCCTTTTTAGGGGAAAGGGATTTTCTGTAAAACAAAAGAAAAAGAGAAAAATATAGATATAGATTATGATTTACATAGAAAAATATTTGATACATATATTTGTATGAAGGATTGTATTGGATCTGATAATTCTGGCTACTCCCGTCCCCGTTTCCTGAGGACAAGACTACATGCTAGACTGTAGAAGACAACAGAATGTCTTTCCACACAATTTTAATCTATGATCTTAAGTTGTATTCAGGTAATAGTCCCTATTTTTGCAGTTTTATCTGGAGGGTGCAGCCCCAAAACTGCCACGCCCTGGGCCCAGAACCCTCTACCCTTCCCCTCCTTTTCTTCTGTGGCCCTAGAGTCCTTGCTTTACCCCTCCTTTTCTTATAATTTATGGCCTTTTTAGTCATTTCTTTAGTAAATTAACTGCCATCAGATTCTACACACACTAAATCAACTACAATTATATTTACACCTTTCCTGCTGTTCGTCACTTCTAAGTGAATTATTCAACCAATAAAAAACATGAAAATAAAAAAAAAAAAGTCACAGCATTAAGAGAGAGTTGGAGCTGGTCACAGCATTCCTAGAGGGTATGGAACTGGAGTTTGGTCAGGGCATGGGTTGGATTTAGACCTTAGGGGGGCCGGGGCACTTCAGGTTTGGGAGCGCCCTCACACAAAAAATTAGAATACACAGCAACCCCCCCCCCCCCCACCTCACCACCAATTTTACATATCAAAATTAATTAGGCGCAAATAACGAATTGAAAAGTTATACATACAGGTATTAAATTAAAACAGTTCTAACCATCCTAAAACTAAAAAGCCCAACTGAGGTCACATAAATTGGTACGCCCATTGCTAGTGGTCAATTTGAACAGAAAGAAGTGAGAGAATTCTGGCCTCATATGGCCAGTTTGAAAGAAAGAGGTGAGAGAATTCTGGCCAGTTTGAAAAGAAAGAGGTGAGAGAATTCTGGCCAGTTTGAAAGAAAGAGGTGAGAGAATTCTGACCTGATATGGTCAGTTTGAAAGAAAGAGGTGAGAGAATTCTGGCCTGATATGGTCAGTTTGAAAGAAAGAGGTGAGAGAATTCTGACCTGATATGGTCAGTTTGAAAGAAAGAGGTGAGAGAATTCTGGCCTGATATGGTCAGTTTGAAAGAAAGAGGTGAGAGAATTCTGACCTGATATGGTCAGTTTGAAAGAAAGAGGTGAGAGAATTCTGGCCTGATATGGTCAGTTTGAAAGAAAGAGGTGAGAGAATTCTGACCTGATATGGTCAGTTTGAAAGAAAGAGGTGAGAGAATTCTGGCCTGATATGGTCAGTTTGAAAGAAAGAGGTGAGAGAATTCTGGCCTGATATGGTCAGTTTGAAAGAAAGAGGTGAGAGAATTCTGGCCTGATATGGTCAGTTTGAAAGAAAGAGGTGAGAGAATTCTGACCTGATATGGTCAGTTTGAAAGAAAGAGGTGAGAGAATTCTGGCCTGATATGGTCAGTTTGAAAGAAAGAGGTGAGAGAATTCTGGCCTGATATGGTCAGTTTAAATGCTAAAGGGTTAAAACCACATTTTATAAAGCTTTTGTAGTGTCAGTGTTAGTACAAACATTTGATAACTGAAGATATCTATAAATTAAATATGAAAACTAGGAATCACCATCTGGTAACCTCCATATTAACAATGACATTGACAGGGTGTAGGTTAAATGGAGGCAGATGAAGAAAAGGAATCCAAATGGACTTTAACTGTTGTATCATACAAACATTTGTTGAATAGTAAATACAGAATTGAGTACATTACGGCGTCCTAAAACATACATATATACACATATAAACACATATATATACACACACGTATATATCATCATCATCATCATCATCAACGTTTAACGTCCGTGTTCCACGCTTGCATGGGTTTGGACGGGGGTAGTCCCACTTGAGGCAAGAGTGATTGTCTTGCTCGCATAGGACTGTCTGGCAGGTTTTCTACAGTTGGATGCCCTTCCTAACACCAACCACATTTACAGTGTGGGTCTGGGAGGTTTTTACCGTGTTGCCTACACGGCCACATTACAGCGTGTTTTTTTGTCGTGACACCTACACGATCTCATTTGTTTCGGCCTGGATGG
>OZ024740.1:17934684-17947184 GCA_964016885.1 Eledone cirrhosa
ACCCCATAAGGATGAAAGGCAAAGTTAACCTCGGCGGGATTTGAACTCAGAATGGCAAGGGCCATAACTCTATGCGTCAAAGCATGGCGTCCGACCCTCTACCGATACTGCCAATCCACCGACCGCCCCTTATAAATAATATATATAAATAAGCCTCCAGCCCACTGTAAAGTAGTTGTGTAGGCATCAAAACAAAAAGCACACAGTACTCACTGTAAATGAAGTTGGCATTAGGAAGTAGAAACCAAGCCAGAAACAGTTCTGTATGAGCAGGACACGGTCACCTGACCCAACTGGCCTCAAATTGGGACAACCTGTTTAACCCAAGCTAGCGTGAAAATTGAGCATTAAACGACAATGATGATAATGATATACATATGCTTAGTGGTTAGAGCATTGGCCTTGCAATCGAAAGGTTGTGAGTTCAATTCTCAGACCGGGTGATGTGTTGTTTCCTTGAGCAAGACACTTTATTTCACATTGCTCCAGTTTACTCAGCTGTAGAAATGAGATGATAGGGACTGGGGTCCCTATCATTCCACTGCAAAGTGGTCGTGGAGGTGCCACGGCAAAAAAAAGCACCCAGCACTCACTGTAAATGAGGTTGGTGTTAGGAAGGGCATCCAGCTGTAGAAATCAAGCCAGAATCAATTCCCGTCCCACCCTTGCAAGCAGGGAAAAAGCGGACGTAAAATGAAATGATGAAATGATGAAATGATATACCACTACGATCCTCCCATTGCAGCAATGAGATGATGGACCCCAAACTCACATCCGAACCAACATGACCACGTACAGTAAGTACCTTAGTGCTGCAATGAAATAGTGCTTGTGCCTCAACAAAAAACTCCAAGCCCACCCTGTAAGGTGGTAGTGTCAGAGTCACAATAAAATGTTCCCAGTACACTGTAATATTGTTGGCATTAGGAAGAGCATCCAGCCTGAGAAACCAAGCCAAAACAAAGCATATGAGCATGACCTAGTCACTTGACCAATCTGGCCTCAACCAAGCCAAAACAAAGCATATGAGCATGACCTAGACACTTGACCAATCTGGCCTCAACCAAGCCAAAACAAAGCATATGAGCATGACCTAGACACTTGACCAATCTGGCCTCAACCAAGCCAAAACAAAGCATATGAGCATGACCTAGTCACTTGACCAATCTGGCCTCAACCAAGCCAAAACAAAGCATATGAGCATGACCTAGTCACTTGACCAATCTGGCCTCAACCAAGCCAAAACAAAGCATATGAGCATGACCTAGACACTTGACCAATCTGGCCTCAACCAAGCCAAAACAAAGCATATGAGCATGACCTAGACACTTGACCAATCTGGCCTCAACCAAGCCAAAAAAAAGCATATGAGCATGACCTAGTCACTTGACCAATCTGGCCTCAACCAAGCCAAAACAAAGCATATGAGCATGACCTAGTCACTTGACCAATCTGGCCTCAACCAAGCCAAAACAAAGCATATGAGCATGACCTAGTCACTTGACCAATCTGGCCTCAACCAAGCCAAAACAAAGCATATGAGCATGACCTAGACACTTGACCAATCTGGCCTCAACCAAGCCAAAACAAAGCATATGAGCATGACCTAGACACTTGACCAATCTGGCCTCAACCAAGCCAAAACAAAGCATATGAGCATGACCTAGACACTTGACCAATCTGGCCTCAACCAAGCCAAAACAAAGCATATGAGCATGACCTAGTCACTTGACCAATCTGGCCTCAACCAAGCCAAAACAAAGCATATGAGCATGACCTAGACACTTGACCAATCTGGCCTCAACCAAGCCAAAACAAAGCATATGAGCATGACCTAGACACTTGACCAATCTGGCCTCAACCAAGCCAAAACAAAGCATATGAGCATGACCTAGTCACTTGACCAATCTGGCCTCAACCAAGCCAAAACAAAGCATATGAGCATGACCTAGACACTTGACCAATCTGGCCTCAACCAAGCCAAAACAAAGCATATGAGCATGACCTAGACACTTGACCAATCTGGCCTCAACCAAGCCAAAACAAAGCATATGAGCATGACCTAGTCACTTGACCAATCTGGCCTCAACCAAGCCAAAACAAAGCATATGAGCATGACCTAGACACTTGACCAATCTGGCCTCAACCAAGCCAAAACAAAGCATATGAGCATGACCTAGACACTTGACCAATCTGGCCTCAACCAAGCCAAAACAAAGCATATGAGCATGACCTAGACACTTGACCAATCTGGCCTCAACCAAGCCAAAACAAAGCATATGAGCATGACCTAGTCACTTGACCAATCTGGCCTCAACCAAGCCAAAACAAAGCATATGAGCATGACCTAGTCACTTGACCAATCTGGCCTCAACCAAGCCAAAACAAAGCATATGAGCATGACCTAGACACTTGACCAATCTGGCCTCAACCAAGCCAAAACAAAGCATATGAGCATGACCTAGACACTTGACCAATCTGGCCTCAACCAAGCCAAAACAAAGCATATGAGCATGACCTAGTCACTTGACCAATCTGGCCTCAACCAAGCCAAAACAAAGCATATGAGCATGACCTAGTCACTTGACCAATCTGGCCTCAACCAAGCCAAAACAAAGCATATGAGCATGACCTAGACACTTGACCAATCTGGCCTCAACCAAGGCAAAACAAAGTATATGAGCATGACCTAGTCACTTGACCAATCTGGCCTCAACCAAGCCAAAACAAAGCATATGAGCATGACCTAGACACTTGACCAATCTGGCCTCAACCAAGGCAAAACAAAGTATATGAGCATGACCTAGTCACTTGACCAATCTGGCCTCAACCAAGCCAAAACAAAGCATATGAGCATGACCTAGACACTTGACCAATCTGGCCTCAACCAAGCCAAAACAAAGCATATGAGCATGACCTAGACACTTGACCAATCTGGCCTCAACCAAGCCAAAACAAAGCATATGAGCATGACCTAGACACTTGACCAATCTGGCCTCAACCAAGCCAAAACAAAGCATATGAGCATGACCTAGACACTTGACCAATCTGGCCTCAACCAAGCCAAAACAAAGCATATGAGCATGACCTAGTCACTTGACAAATCTGGCCTCAACCAAGCCAAAACAAAGCATATGAGCATGACCTAGACACTTGACCAATCTGGCCTCAACCAAGCCAAAACAAAGCATATGAGCATGACCTAGTCACTTGACCAATCTGGCCTCAACCAAGCCAAAACAAAGCATATGAGCATGACCTAGACACTTGACCAATCTGGCCTCAACCAAGCCAAAACAAAGCATATGAGCATGACCTAGTCACTTGACCAATCTGGCCTCAACCAAGCCAAAACAAAGCATATGAGCATGACCTAGACACTTGACCAATCTGGCCTCAACCAAGCCAAAACAAAGCATATGAGCATGACCTAGACACTTGACCAATCTGGCCTCAACCAAGCCAAAACAAAGCATATGAGCATGACCTAGTCAATTGACCAATCTGGCCTCAACCAAGCCAAAACAAAGCATATGAGCATGACCTAGTCACTTGACCAATCTGGCCTCAACCAAGCCAAAACAAAGCATATGAGCATGACCTAGTCACTTGACCAATCTGGCCTCAACCAAGGCAAAACAAAGTATATGAGCATGACCTAGTCACTTGACCAATCTGGCCTCAACCAAGCCAAAACAAAGCATATGAGCATGACCTAGACACTTGACCAATCTGGCCTCAACCAAGCCAAAACAAAGCATATGAGCATGACCTAGTCACTTGACCAATCTGGCCTCAACCAAGCCAAAACAAAGTATATGAGCATGACCTAGTCACTTGACCAATCTGGCCTCAACCAAGCCAAAACAAAGCATATGAGCATGACATAGTGACTTGACCAATCTGGCCTCAACCAAGCCAAAACAAAGCATATGAGCATGACCTAGACACTTGACCAATCTGGCCTCAACCAAGCCAAAACAAAGTATATGAGCATGACCTAGTCACTTGACCAATCTGGCCTCAACCAAGCCAAAACAAAGCATATGAGCATGACCTAGACACTTGACCAATCTGGCCTCAACCAAGCCAAAACAAAGCATATGAGCATGACCTAGACACTTGACCAATCTGGCCTCAACCAAGCCAAAACTAAGCATATGAGCATGACCTAGTCACTTCACCAATCTGGCCTCAACCAAGCCAAAACAAAGCATATGAGCATGACCTAGTCACTTGACCAATCTGGCCTCAACCAAGCCAAAACAAAGCATATGAGCATGACCTAGTCACTTGACCAATCTGGCCTCAACCAAGCCAAAACAAAGCATATGAGCATGACCTAGTCACTTGACCAATCTGGCCTCAACCAAGCCAAAACAAAGCATATGAGCATGACCTAGACACTTGACCAATCTGGCCTCAACCAAGCCAAAACAAAGCATATGAGCATGACCTAGTCACTTGACCAATCTGGCCTCAACCAAGCCAAAACAAAGCATATGAGCATGACCTAGTCACTTGACCAATCTGGCCTCAACCAAGCCAAAACAAAGCATATGAGCATGACCTAGTCACTTGACCAATCTGGCCTCAACCAAGCCAAAACAAAGCATATGAGCATGACCTAGTCACTTGACCAATCTGGCCTCAACCAAGCCAAAACAAAGCATATGAGCATGACCTAGACACTTGACCAATCTGGCCTCAACCAAGCCAAAACAAAGCATATGAGCATGACCTAGACACTTGACCAATCTGGCCTCAACCAAGCCAAAACAAAGCATATGAGCATGACCTAGTCACTTGACCAATCTGGCCTCAACCAAGCCAAAACAAAGCATATGAGCATGACCTAGACACTTGACCAATCTGGCCTCAACCAAGCCAAAACAAAGTATATGAGCATGACCTGGTCACTTGACCAATCTGGCCTCAACCAAGCCAAAACAAAGCATATGAGCATGACCTAGTCACTTGACCAATCTGGCCTCAACCAAGCCAAAACAAAGTATATGAGCATGACCTAGACACTTGACCAATCTGGCCTCAACCAAGCCAAAACAAAGCATATGAGCATGACCTAGTCACTTGACCAATCTGGCCTCAACCAAGCCAAAACAAAGCATATGAGCATGACCTAGTCACTTGACCAATCTGGCCTCAACCAAGCCAAAACAAAGCATATGAGCATGACCTAGTCACTTGACCAATCTGGCCTCAACCAAGCCAAAACAAAGCATATGAGCATGACCTAGTCACTTGACCAATCTGGCCTCAACCAAGCCAAAACAAAGTATATGAGCATGACCTAGTCACTTCACCAATCTGGCCTCAACCAAGCCAAAACAAAGCATATGAGCATGACCTAGTCACTTGACCAATCTGGCCTCAACCAAGCCAAAACAAAGCATGAGCATGACCTAGTCACTTGACCAATCTGGCCTCAACCAAGCCAAAACAAAGTATATGAGCATGACCTAGTCATTTGACCAATCTGGCCTCAACCAAGCCAAAACAAAGCATATGAGCATGACCTAGTCACTTGACCAATCTGGCCTCAACCAAGCCAAAACAAAGCATATGAGCATGACCTAGTCATTTGACCAATCTGGCCTCAACCAAGCCAAAACAAAGCATATGAGCATGACCTAGTCACTTGACCAATCTGGCCTCAACCAAGCCAAAACAAAGCATATGAGCATGACCTAGTCACTTCACCAATCTGGCCTCAACCAAGCCAAAACAAAGCATATGAGCATGACCTAGTCACTTGACCAATCTGGCCTCAACCAAGCCAAAACAAAGCATATGAGCATGACCTAGTCACTTCACCAATCTGGCCTCAACCAAGCCAAAACAAAGCATATGAGCATGACCTAGTCACTTGACCAATCTGGCCTCAACCAAGCCAAAACAAAGCATGAGCATGACCTAGTCACTTGACCAATCTGGCCTCAACCAAGCCAAAACAAAGTATATGAGCATGACCTAGTCATTTGACCAATCTGGCCTCAACCAAGCCAAAACAAAGCATATGAGCATGACCTAGTCACTTGACCAATCTGGCCTCAACCAAGCCAAAACAAAGCATATGAGCATGACCTAGTCACTTGACCAATCTGGCCTCAACCAAGCCAAAACAAAGCATATGAGCATGACCTAGTCACTTGACCAATCTGGCCTCAACCAAGCCAAAACAAAGCATATGAGCATGACCTAGACACTTGACCAATCTGGCCTCAACCAAGCCAAAACAAAGCATATGAGCATGACCTAGTCACTTGACCAATCTGGCCTCAACCAAGCCAAAACAAAGCATATGAGCATGACCTAGTCACTTGACCAATCTGGCCTCAACCAAGCCAAAACAAAGCATATGAGCATGACCTAGACACTTGACCAATCTGGCCTCAACCAAGCCAAAACAAAGCATATGAGCATGACCTAGTCACTTGACCAATCTGGCCTCAACCAAGCCAAAACAAAGCATATGAGCATGACCTAGTCATTTGACCAATCTGGCCTCAACCAAGCCAAAACAAAGCATATGAGCATGACCTAGACACTTGACCAATCTGGCCTCAACCAAGCCAAAACAAAGCATATGAGCATGACCTAGTCACTTGACCAATCTGGCCTCAACCAAGCCAAAACAAAGCATATGAGCATGACCTAGACACTTGACCAATCTGGCCTCAACCAAGCCAAAACAAAGCATATGAGCATGACCTAGTCACTTGACCAATCTGGCCTCAACCAAGCCAAAACAAAGTATATGAGCATGACCTAGACACTTGACCAATCTGGCCTCAACCAAGCCAAAACAAAGTATATGAGCATGACCTAGACACTTGACCAATCTGGCCTCAACCAAGCCAAAACAAAGCATATGAGCATGACCTAGTCACTTGACCAATCTGGCCTCAACCAAGCCAAAACAAAGCATATGAGCATGACCTAGACACTTGACCAATCTGGCCTCAACCAAGCCAAAACAAAGCATATGAGCATGACCTAGTCACTTGACCAATCTGGCCTCAACCAAGCCAAAACAAAGCATATGAGCATGACCTAGTCACTTGACCAATCTGGCCTCAACCAAGCCAAAACAAAGCATATGAGCATGACCTAGACACTTGACCAATCTGGCCTCAACCAAGCCAAAACAAAGCATATGAGCATGACCTAGTCACTTGACCAATCTGGCCTCAACCAAGCCAAAACAAAGCATATGAGCATGACCTAGTCATTTGACCAATCTGGCCTCAACCAAGCCAAAACAAAGCATATGAGCATGACCTAGTCACTTGACCAATCTGGCCTCAACCAAGCCAAAACAAAGCATATGAGCATGACCTAGTCACTTGACAAATCTGGCCTCAACCAAGCCAAAACAAAGCATATGAGCATGACCTAGTCACTTGACCAATCTGGCCTCAACCAAGCCAAAACTAAGCATATGAGCATGACCTAGTCACTTGACCAATCTGGCCTCAACCAAGCCAAAACAAAGCATATGAGCATGACCTAGTCACTTGACCAATCTGGCCTCAACCAAGCCAAAACAAAGCATATGAGCATGACCTAGTCACTTGACCAATCTGGCCTCAACCAAGCCAAATCAAAGCATATGAGCATGACCTAGTCACTTGACCAATTTGGCCTCAACCAAGCCAAAACAAAGCATATGAGCATGACCTAGACACTTGACCAATCTGGCCTCAACCAAGCCAAAACAAAGCATATGAGCATGACCTAGTCACTTGACCAATCTGGCCTCAACCAAGCCAAAACAAAGCATATGAGCATGACCTAGACACTTGACCAATCTGGCCTCAACCAAGCCAAAACAAAGCATATGAGCATGACCTAGTCACTTGACCAATCTGGCCTCAACCAAGCCAAAACAAAGTATATGAGCATGACCTAGACACTTGACCAATCTGGCCTCAACCAAGCCAAAACAAAGTATATGAGCATGACCTAGACACTTGACCAATCTGGCCTCAACCAAGCCAAAACAAAGCATATGAGCATGACCTAGTCACTTGACCAATCTGGCCTCAACCAAGCCAAAACAAAGCATATGAGCATGACCTAGACACTTGACCAATCTGGCCTCAACCAAGCCAAAACAAAGCATATGAGCATGACCTAGTCACTTGACCAATCTGGCCTCAACCAAGCCAAAACAAAGCATATGAGCATGACCTAGTCATTTGACCAATCTGGCCTCAACCAAGCCAAAACAAAGCATATGAGCATGACCTAGTCACTTGACCAATCTGGCCTCAACCAAGCCAAAACAAAGCATATGAGCATGACCTAGTCACTTGACCAATCTGGCCTCAACCAAGCCAAAACAAAGCATATGAGCATGACCTAGTCACTTGACAAATCTGGCCTCAACCAAGCCAAAACAAAGCATATGAGCATGACCTAGTCATTTGACCAATCTGGCCTCAACCAAGCCAAAACAAAGCATATGAGCATGACCTAGTCACTTGACCAATCTGGCCTCAACCAAGCCAAAACAAAGCATATGAGCATGACCTAGACACTTGACCAATCTGGCCTCAACCAAACCAAAACAAAGCATATGAGCATGACCTAGTCACTTGACCAATCTGGCCTCAACCAAGCCAAAACAAAGCATATGAGCATGACCTAGTCACTTGACCAATCTTGCCTCAACCAAGCCAAAACAAAGTATATGAGCATGACCTAGACACTTGACCAATCTGGCCTCAACCAAGCCAAAACAAAGCATATGAGCATGACCTAGTCACTTGACCAATCTGGCCTCAACCAAGCCAAAACAAAGCATATGAGCATGACCTAGTCACTTGACCAATCTGGCCTCAACCAAGCCAAAACAAAGCATATGAGCATGACCTAGTCACTTGACCAATCTGGCCTCAACCAAGCCAAAACAAAGCATATGAGCATGACCTAGACACTTGACCAATCTGGCCTCAACCAAGCCAAAACAAAGCATATGAGCATGACCTAGTCACTTGACCAATCTGGCCTCAACCAAGCCAAAACAAAGTATATGAGCATGACCTAGTCACTTGACCAATCTGGCCTCATTACACAACAGCCGTCTAACCCATGCAAACATGGAGAATAGACATTAAAAGTGATGATGATACACACACGCACACATATGTATGTATGCTTATATATATATAACAATTTAATATAGAAACGGCTTCTACAGGACTAGAACTGTTTCATCCGAAGGAAATCCTAAGGTTTTTCCTGATGATTTCCTTTGAATGAAACAGTTCTAGTCCTGTAGAAGCCATTTCTATATTAAATCTTGTTATATACACTCTACTAATGTATGTATGTATGTTCTTCTCGTTCTATAATTTCACAAAGTTTTACCAATAGTGAGAGAGTCTGTTTCTAACATAGACACAGGACTCTCTCATTGGAATTTACACATCAACTAGGTAGATATGTATGTCTGCATGTGTAGATATGGATGTTATTGTATGTGTGGATGTGTATATGGTTTGTATCTGTACATGTGTATATGCAGTTATTAGATGCAGAATTTTTGGAATGCTTTACATATTTATACTGTTCCATTAATAGATTGTTCTTGTATATATGTATGTATGTGTGTGTATATACATATATATATTATATCCAGGGAGTGTAACTTGGGAGTTTTTTTGGGGGTTTTTTCCATTAACATTACAAGGGGTCTGACGAGCCGCGGATTACAGAGTCGAGTCAGATCGATACAGATCGAACTTTGAGCTGATCAGCGGCGAAACGTGCTTCACTAACCAATAAACATAATGAAGGAGGAACCAATCGTCTTTGTTATCTTATTTCACTATATATATATATATATATATATATATATATATATAGGTATGTATGAATTTATGACTGTGTGTGTGTAACAACAATATACATACACATTGAAGTCTTCATATTTAGACTAAACTCTTCAGTCTTTACAAAATGGTCACTACTTGTTGCTACATGTTTACATACCTGATACTATTTATGACCATCTTAAAAACAATCTAAAAGCAGACCTTTGGAATCTAGTTCAGGCCATACCACATAAAACAGATTCAACATTTCACCTTGGCTCTCACATTCCAGTCGACTCCTTATTGCCAAAAGATGAGGCAGTCTTCTTCTTCTTCACCCTGTGAGGGTCATGAGGACAGAGTCCTCAAACACTCCTTCCAACGTGTCCTGTCAGAAGCAACCGTCTCCAATTGATTTAGCTGGATCCCCAAGCATGTTCAGCCAAACCCATAGATGTCATCCAACTATCTTGCTCGGGGTCTACCTGTGGATCTCCTGCCTGTTGGTTTTGCCTATAAAATCTGTTCAATGATTCTTTCCTAAGACATTTTAACCACATACTCATAGTGCCAGAGCTGTGATCTCTCAATTCAGAGAAGTAGCGGCTCTACCTGGAGCAGCCCTCTGATCTCTGAACTACACACTATCAAATAACATCACTCCTAATTTCAGGGTGCCCTTGATAATCTTCACAAACCTTCCTTCCAGCCTAGTTAGACTGATATGGTAGATGTTCAGTTTGAACATCTACCATACTGGAGTTGGTGGCATGTCATACAATGTTCGCAGCAGGAAGGAGATTTAGAAAGATAAAGATCCCCACAGATCTCTTCAAATTATCTTCCATTTAGGGAGATCCGATAGGATGTTCTCTGGGATGAGAGTTACACTGTTTTGTTTTGGCTTGGTTTGGTTTTTACGGCTGCCCTTCCTAATGCTAATGATATTACAGCATTTTATCATGACTCCAACACTACCACCTTACAGGGTAGGCTTCATGGTTTTATAGTGACACTAGCACTATTATATTACAGCACTAGGGTGCTTGGTACATGGTCATGCTTGAGGGAAGGGGTGAGCCTGGGTGTGCATTATTTCTATCCATCCTCCTCCTGGTCCCATTCTTTTCCTCTCCTTTCTGTCTGCCTTTCTCTGTAGCTGGAAATGGGAAGCTCTGAGACCTTTTCTTCTCATGTATGTTATTTTAACGATGTCTCATAACTTCACCATACCTTTAGCTTTTGTGACAGAAGTGTCAGCTGTCCCCTTGAATTGTAGTATTGTCTGCATGTTTGAATTATGAGTTCCTCTACTTTATAGCTACTCTGTACTTTGAATTCTACATTGAAGTCTACATTGAATTCCTCCACTCCAGATGATAAGGGAGCTGGAGCTGCCCTTATATTATGTGGAGGGTAATTTTAGTGAAGCTCGAAAGAATTCCAAGCCACTGCTAGAGGTATCTGTTCATCTTCCTTTCTACTCATCTCACCCTTGTAATAGGAACCTTAATAGAACACTGTCAACAACTACAGGAGTCTCAACAGGGAACTACCTCATAGAGTCATACTTTAAATTTCCTCAGAAGCCTTCATTTTTCGATTCTGCTCAACAATTCCTATTTCAGCCTTACCACACTAGTGTTGTTCCTGTTGGTGACTCATCAAACCAGTCTAAGGTATTATATTAGATTTTCATCACTTGCTCCATGTTACCACATGGTCAGACACTGCTAGTACTTGGTCCCTGTCACCACATGGTCAGACACTGCTAGTACCTGGTACATGTCACCACATGGTCAAACACTGCTAGCACCTGGTACATGTCACCACATGGTCAGACACTGCTAACACCTGATCCATGTTGTCACATGGTCAGACACTGCTAGCATCTGGTACATGTCACCACATGGTCAGATACTGCTAGTACTTGCTCCATGTTACCACATGGTCAAACATTGCTAGCACCTGGCACATGTTACCACATGGTCAGACACTGCTAGCACTTGCTTGATGTTACCACATGGTCAGACACTGCTAGTACTTTACCACATGGTCAGACACTGCTAGCACCTGCTCTATGTTGCTACATGGTCAGATACTGCTAGCACCTGGTACATGTTACCACATGGTCAAGTACCTGACTCACTTCCTCATGGGTTGTGGTTGTCACAGTAAGATCATCTATTAATATAATATTAACAACAACTTAGAATGTCTATCAAACTTCTAATCTTAAAACATGACCTTCATGAGGTAAAGTACAATACAACTGTAGATGTAAGCAGTGGGAGCACTGCAGAATTAATAAGTGTTTCATTAACTCACAGTATCGGAATAAGTTGAATGATTTCTATATTTACATTGTGTAGTGGAAGAAACAATGACAATACGAAGAGAGACAAGAAGAAGAACAATAAAGGTAAGAAAAAGAGTGAGTCGGCTGGTTGTGGGTGGATCAATCAGGTAAACTGTGACACATAAATACCACATCAATCCTCCTACATTCCATGAATACAGAACTGATAGGAGAGAGGTTATATATATAGCTGACAACATTACCATGGACATACTATTTTACTACACAGACATACGTATATGGATATATATATATATATATATATATATATATATATATAGCTGACAACATTACCATGG
>OZ024740.1:17949684-17982184 GCA_964016885.1 Eledone cirrhosa
AAGGACGTAACTTTATGCTGTGAAGCATGTTGTCTGATGCTCTACCGACTAATAATAATAGGTCACAATCACCTGAAATGTACCTGGCCAAACTGACAAAGATATCAAGACAAACCATTTACACATAATAACCAAGAACTGGACCCCCCCCCCCTTCTCTCCAAAAAACAAACAAACTGCACACTGACCATTTCACCATCCTTTCTGATCAAACAGTGCTACAAGCTTTGCTGCAAAACTGACATGAATATATTCAACCTTGTGCTCTGTAGCTTGAGCTATAGTTAGTTGAAGGAGTGAGTGGAATGAAAGAAAAAACTCAAAAGCTCACAAACTTGCAAGTAATGTATGTAGTTGACAACATTCACTTATATAACAATGTAGCTGGAATGTTCAATAGTAAGCTTTAGAAATAATTTCCTCTATAATAATGATAGAAATACCAACAATGATAATATTAACATGAAATATGTTGCTGTGAAATCGACTACTAAAAATATTTACCTACTGGAGTAGTAACAAACAAGTTTTACATAATACAGATTTTAAATGATTTAGGACACAGCCTGGAAATGTCGATTGGATAAACAACATGTTTGTGTGTTAATGGTTGGAGATATAAACACAAACCTCAATAGACAGGGATTTAAATGTATCTATAATGGAATGATAAGGTCAACTTTGCCTTTCATCCATTTTAGATCAATAAAAAAAGTACCAGTCTTGTACTGGGGTCGATTCTTCCTCTATATCTCTTTCTCACTTCCTTTCTCTCACTCTCTATCCTTCACTGGAAGAAATCTGCTGTATTCAGACATGGAGATGAGATGGGCTCCGCCATGTTTAACCCTTTAGCATTTAAACCGCCCATATCCGGCCAGTATTCTCTACGTCTTTCTGTTCAAATCGGCCATAATAAATCAGCTGCTTATATTTATGTTAATAAATAATATCAAAATCTCATAGATTCCATATTATGTGAGATATTTATGTGAAATAAAATGTTTACCATGAAAATATAATAGTAAATACAGAGTAATGTAAATGCTAAAGTGTTAAAAATGCCCTAGAAACATCATATGTCAATACTACGACCCTACAACTCCACGAAGAGTTACGAGACCGTATATAATGGAATGAAACCTCAAACATGTCCTCAATATATATCATCATCATCGTGACCACAGTAAAAAATTCCAGACAAAGTCTCTCCACAATTCACGATTTTCCATTTCTCCTGGCAGCTGCTCCTTACTGAGATTTGTATTGTCTGAGAGTTGATCGAAGTTCAAGCAGGTCTTTCGCTACTGCATCTCCTGTGAGTTCGTTACCACATTAGCAGCTTGTGTATAATTTCCTGCTGACTTCTCCAGCAATGTCCTGCAAATCGTAACCGTCTTTGATCAATTGTAGTTGTTATCTTGGGCAAATTTCTCTATAAACCTTCATTTGTAATATGTTGACACCAGTTTATGCTTTGTAAATCCCTAAGTATTTTAATTTATGAACCATCTAGTTTCTTAAGTGCTTGTGCCTGGGCACATGTACCTGATCTATACAACACTGACTCAAGTACTGGTGTCAAGGTCATGTACCTGATCTATACAACAACACACACTCAAGTGCTGGTGTCAAGGTCATGTACCTGATCTATACAACACTCACTCAAGTGCTGGTGTCAAGGTCATGTACCTGATCTATACAACACTGACTCAAGTACTGGTGTCAAGGTCATGTACCTGATCTATACAACACTGATTCAAGTACTGGTGTCAAGGTCATGTACCTGATCTATACAACACTGACTCAAGTGCTGGTGTCAAGGTCATGTACCTGATCTATACAACACTGACTCAAGTGCTGGTGTCAAGGTCATGTACCTGATCTATATAACGACTCAAGTACTGGTGTCAAGGTCATGTACCTGATCTATACAACACTGACTCAAGTACTGGTGTCAAGGTCATGTACCTAATCTATACAACACTGACTCAAGTGCTGGTGTCAAGGTCATGTACCTAATCTATACAACACTGACTCAAGTGCTAGTGTCAAGGTCATGTACCTGATCTATACAACACTCACTCAAGTGCTGGTGTCAAGGTCATGTACCTGATCTATACAACACTCACTCAAGTACTGATGTCAAGGTCATGTACCTGATCTATACAACAACACTCACTCAAGTGCTGGTGTCAAGGTCATGTACCTGATCTATACAACACTGACTCAAGTACTGGTGTCAAGGTCATGTACCTGATTTATACAACAACACTCACTCAAGTGCTGGTGTCAAGGTCATGTACCTGATCTATACAACACTGACTCAAGTACTGGTGTCAAGGTCATGTACCTGATTTATACAACACTGACTCAAGTGCTGGTGTCAAGGTCATGTACCTAATCTATACAACACTGACTCAAGTACTGGTGTCAAGGTCATGTACCTGATCTATACAACAACACTCACTCAAGTGCTGGTGTCAAGGTCATGTACCTGATCTATACAACACTGACTCAAGTACTGGTGTCAAGGTCATGTATCTGATTTATACAACACTGACTCAAGTGCTGGTGTCAAGGTCATGTACCTAATCTATACAACACTGACTCAAGTGCTGGTGTCAAGGTCATGTACCTAATCTATACAACAACACTGACTCAAGTGCTAGTGTCAAGGTCATGTACCTGATCTATACAACACTCACACAAGTGCTGGTGTCAAGGTCATGTACCTGATCTATACAACACTGACTCAAGTGCTGGTGTCAAGGTCATGTACCTAATCTATACAACGACTCAAGTACTGGTGTCAAGGTCATGTACCTGATCTATACAACACTGACTCAAGTACTGGTGTCAAGGTCATGTACCTAATCTATACAACACTCACTCAAGTGCTGGTGTCAAGGTCATGTACCTGATCTATACAACACTGACTCAAGTACTGGTGTCAAGGTCATGTACCTGATCTATACAACACTGACTCAAGTGCTAGTGTCAAGGTCATGTACCTGATCTATACAACAACACTGACTCAAGTGCTGGTGTCAACGTCATGTACTTGATCTATAGAACACTGACTCAAGTGCTTGTGTCAGGGTATATGTACCTGATCCATACAACATCACTGGCTCATTAACCAAGAGACTTCAAAATTTCTCTCAACCATACTTGCAATAAAGAGAGATCTGCAACTTTTCTACAGTAAAACCAGACCTCAATCGCATTAACTTTTAAAGTTCAGTATTGCATGTAACTACATCAACAAGATATTCTGAACAAGCACAAAACAACAAAGCTATATTATATTAAAAATAAAAATATTTACTGTAATCCTGCAAATTTACACAATCCACTTTTGAATTAACTAACCAGTTTTTACCTATTTCTTGATCCTATTACAAGATGTTATGGGTTAATCAACAGAAATTTTAAATATAGCTTAATCTTTTAGCATTTAAACCGCCCATATCTGGCCAGAATTCTCTCACCTCTTTCTGTTCAAACTGGCTGTAACTGGCTGCTTATACTTATGTTAAGGTATTGTTCTCAAAATAAATAATGTGAAAATCTCGTAGATTTGATATTATGTGAGATAATTATGTGAAGTAAAGTGTTTATCGTGAAAATATAATAGTAAATACAGAGTAATGTAAATGTTAAAGGGTTAAATAGAGAGAAACCTCAAAATTACCGTCAATGGACAATGATGTCAGAGATAACCTCTAATGACACAGACTTTAAATATACCTTGAATACTCAGAAGCTTCAAAGACTATTTTTTTAAAGAATAATTGACAAAATTCTAGACCTCATTAGCTTACCGAGTGGGGTGGAACTCAAATAAGAACAAAAAGAAACAATGTTTCCATTAGTCTTTCTATTGTTGATATTATCTACCAGTTGGAACTCCTGACAAAAGAGCAATCTGAAATAAAATGTCTTGCTCAAGGACATCATAATGCATTGCTTAGTGCAAGAATTGAACTTGTAGCCTCATGATTGTGAATCCAATTCTCTAATCACTCAGCCAAGTGCCTCAAAGATAACCTCAATATAGACTGATTTAAAATATACTTGGATAGTCAGAGATCTCAAAATGACCATCAATGAATACAGTAGACAAAGGCTCTAGGTATTCCTTCAATTAGAGACTTTAATAATACAGTAGACATTACTGGTACTTCATTTTATCAACCTCATAAGGATGAAAGGCAAAGTTAACCTCGGCGAGATTTGAACTCAGTTACGGCCCTTCCCATTCTGAATTCAAATCCCGCCGAGGTTAACTTTGCCTTTCATCCTTACGGGGTCGATAAAATAAAGTACCAGTAATGCACTGGGATATTTGCTGGCCTTGTGCCAAAAGTAGAAACAATTATACAGTAGACAGAAACTAAGTATTCCTTCACCCTTTCTTAATACTGTACGAAGGTCAACTGAAAAGTTCATTGGCTGACTATGAAGGATTGATGCTAGAGCGGTGAAATCATAATAATAATATTGAAATTATTGTGTACAGTGCTCAGGTGCACTACAACTCATCAAAGGTGCATGTATAGTACATAGAATATACAAATGTTAGGGAAGTGAATAGAGTATGAGTCATGATATACATGTGTGCGTGTGAAGGAGGGGGAATATCAGGTGTTATGTGAGATATTATGTGAGGTAAAGCCTTTACTGTGAAAATACAATAGTATATATAGAGTAATGTAAATGTTATGTGAGATATTATGTGAGGTAAAGCCTTTACTGTGAAAATACAATAGTAAATATAGAGTAATGTAAATGTTATGTGAGATATTATGTGAGGTAAAGCCTTTACTGTGAAAATACAATAGTATATATAGAGTAATGTAAATGTTATGTGAGATATTATGTGAGGTAAAGCCTTTACTGTGAAAATACAATAGTATATATAGAGTAATGTAAATGTTATGTGAGATAGTATGTGAGGTAAAACCTTTACTGTGACAATACAATAGTATATATAGAGTAATGTAAATGTTATGTGAGATTTATGTGAGGTAAAGACTTTACTGTGAATATATAATAGTAGATATAGAGTAATGTAAATGTTATGTGAGATATTATGTGAGGTAAAACCTTTACTGTGACAATACAATAGTATATATAGAGTAATGTAAATGTTATGTGAGATATTATGTGAGGTAAAGCCTTTACTGTGAAAATACAATAGTATATATATAGAGTAATGTAAATATTATGTGAGATATTATGTGAGGTAAAGCCTTTACTGTGAAAATACAATAGTATATATAGAGTAATGTAAATGTTATGTGAGATATTATGTGAGGTAAAGCCTTTACTGTGAAAATACAATAGTATATATAGAGTAATGTAAATGCTATGCGAGATATTATGTGAGGTAAAGCCTTTACTGCGAAAATACAATAGTATATATAGAGTAATGTAAATGTTATGTGAGATATTATGTGAGGTAAAGCCTTTACTGGAAAATACAATAGTATCATCATCATCGTTTAACGTCCATGTTCCACGCTTGCATGGGTTTCGACGGGAGTTTTCCCGCTTGAGGCAAGAGTGGTCGTCTTGCTCGCATAGGACTGTCTGGCGGGTTTTCTACAGCTGGATGCCCTTCCTAACACCAACCACATTTACAGTGTGGGACTGGGAGGTTTTTACCGTGTTGCCTACACGGCCACATTACAGCGTGGACTGTGTGTTTTTTTGGCTACCATCTATCTTTATTGCCCTGCACTTTTTTATACAGCTGTCGTCTTTCATGCGCATCACGTGACCATACCAACGTAGTCTTCTCTCGAGTAAACAACATCTGATCCCTCTTATTTCTAATTTCTCCCTTAGTTCGTTTATGCTTTGCCGTTCACGTATATTACTATTACACATCCAACAGAGCATGCAAGCTTCGTTTCTCTCCAGTCTGCGTATATCCTCTGCATACAATGCCCAGGTCTCACTGCCATGCAACATTACTGTTCGTATGCAGGCATCATACAGCTTGCCTTTCATTTTTAGAGAGAACCCTTTAGCGGCTAATAGTGGTATAAGCTCTCTGAACTTTTTCCATCCCGTTCTGACTCTAGCTACTGTACTTTCAGAGCACCCTCCCCCACTGCTGATTTTGTCACCAGTTAACGGAAGCTGTCCACTATTTCTATAGAACTCTCTGCACAATTGAAAGAGCTAGTATTCTGTGGGCACTTGCTGCTACTTATTGCACCAGAGCACCGGCCACATGTAAAATCTATGTTCTTAGTTAGCTTACCTGTGATCCCGCTACATCTGTTATGCACCCATACTTTGCATTTGGGACATAAAATGGAGTTTCTACCTACGCCTTTCCTACACACTGAGCATGGCCATTTCCCGGAAGGGACCGGCGCCTTATTTTCTTTCCTACAAACTAGAACTTTAGTCTTAGACAGGTTAATTTTAAGGCCTTTTGATTCTAGGCCGTGCTTCCATGTTTGGAATTTCTTCTCTAGCTCGGCCATTGATTCAGCTATGAGCATTAGATCATCTGCGTATAGGAGTTCCCATGGGCAGCCGGTCTTGAACTCCACTGTTATAGCCTGAAGGGCAATAATAAATAGTAGGGGGCTAAGAACAGAGCCCTGATGAACACCAACTTTTACGCTAAACTCTTCACTATATTCGTTGTTAATTCTAACCTTGCTGACTGTTTCTTTATACAAGGCTTGTATAGCTCTCACAAGCCATTCATCAACACCTAGTTTTCTAAGAGCGCACCAGATAATGGAACGGGGGACTCTGTCGAAGGCTTTCTCCAAGTCGACAAACGCTAAGTATAGGGGTTTACTTTTAGCTAGGTACTTCTCCTGTAGTTGTCGTACAATGAAAAGAGCGTCTGTGGTACTTTTGCCTGACACAAACCCGAACTGTATTTCATCTAGATCAATTCTCTCTCTGATTAGTTGCACTATTACTTTTTCCGTGACCTTCATGACCTGGTCGATTAATTTAATGCCTCTATAGTTACCCCTATCTAGGGTGTCTCCTTTACTCTTGTAACAGTTAATGATGATGCTGCTACGCCAGTCCTTCGGAACAACCCCATTCTGTATAACTTGGTTTACTATCCGGGTGACCATGGTGTGTCCCACCGTTCCAGAGGCTTTCAGCATCTCAGCAACTATTTCCAGGCTCCCATGCCTGTGGAGCTTGTCTCGAACGGGTAGAGCCCCTCGGTAGCACTGCCAAGCCAGGGACTTTTGGAAGTTGTCCATCGGTCCAGGGCCAAACGTCCTACCGAACAGACTGGCCAGTTCATCTTCCTCCATGCCTAGAGCTTCTCCGAGAGCATCGTCGCACCTGCTGCGTACCAACCCTCTATAGAATGTCGAGGTGGAGTCTCCACTGATTGCCGGGTCCGCTTTCCAGAGGGCCGTGAGCGCCTGGGCACATTCAATGTGCCAGTCGCCCACTTTTCTCGGTCTTTGCTTGACGCAGGATTGCAGCTCGGTGAGCGAGACGAGTCTGGGAAAGGCTCGCCTCACAAACGGGGCCCACACCGGTTGACCGGTGAGGAATACCTGGAGGTGCCGTAGCCTTAATGCGTGTTTACGCATCTGTAGCCACGGCATCCCCAGCCCTCCTTTCGAAGGGTGTTGACAGCAGATGGATCTCCTCACCAAAGGGGTCCGCTTGTTCCAAAGAAATTGGAACAGCGCGCACTCCATTTTGGCGAGTCTTTTCACTGGGCAAGGCACGACGGTCAAGCGGTAGTAGATGACGGATGCTATATAAGTATTCGCCACCTCCGCTCGACCTTTCAGGGATAGTTTGCACTGGGCCCACTTCTGGGTGAGTGCAAACACCCTGGCCGTTACCTCGTTCCAGTTTTTCTCCACCTGGAGGTCTGGTCCGAACCAGACCCCAAGCAGTTTCACCGGGCCCTCCGTCCAGCGTCCGACGACGTCGTTGGAGGGCATCGGTTTGCCTCTCCATGTTCCGAGTTGCAAACCGACGGACTTGTCCCGGTTCAGCTTGGCTCCTGTAAACCTTTCATATTCCTCCAGTAAGGTGCCGATCTCACCGATTTGCGAGGTTTTCGACACCATTACTGTCACGTCATCGGCGTAGGCCGACGCCGCTTTCTGCAATCCCGGTTCCAAAGGGATGCCCTGCAACCGCTCCAACTTCCGCAGTAGTGGCTCAAGAGCCAGCACATACAGTAGGGAGGAGAGAGGGCATCCCTGTCGGATGGATCGCATGATTTGGAACGGCTCCGAGAGGTGGCCGTTCACCTTGACCCTTGAGCAGACGTTGCTGCTGAGTATCGCAGCAATCCAACCCCTGAAAACGGGTCCGAAGCCTGCCGCCGCGAGCACTGCATCCAGGTAACGATGGTCAACCCTATCGAAAGCTTTAGATTGATCCAAGTTGATCAGGGCCCCACCAAAGCCGGGTTCATTCCCTACCCTCTCTAAGATGTATCGCATAAGGTGGAGATTGTCGTGAATGGACCTGGACGGGATTGCGCATGTCTGCGCTTCTCCCACCAGGTTTCCAACGACAAGCGCCAACCTCTTCGCTAACACCTTGGCCAAAATCTTTAACTCTGTATTTAGCAGAGTTATGGGCCTGAAGTTACTTATGTCATCCCCCTTGTTCTCATCCTTCCTCACCAGCGTAACTACGCCCTTGGTCACAGAACTGGGAATTCTCCCGTTCTGCTGCCAGTTGCAGTAGACCGCTTCGAGGATATCGGAGAACAAGTCCGGCATCGCTACATATAGCTCGTATGGTAGACCATCGAGACCCGGGGATTTGCGTTTGCCGCATTGGCTCAGCGCCGCCCCTATCTCAGCAGCTGAAATCGTCCTTTCGCAGGACTTCGCCTCCGCATCCGAGAGGCGCGGCAGACCGTCGAGGTATGGATTGAAATCCATAGTCTCACCCGGCGCGCCGCCCCTCTCGAACAGTCGTGCAAAGTGCCGCTGAAAGGCCGCACACATCTGCCCAGGTTCAAGGATCACACGCCCATCCTGGTCCTTCAAAGACCGAATCGTGGACTTGTTCCCACTTTTTGCCTCTGTCACTCGGGCCCAGCTCACAGCTTTGGCTCCCTCATTACCCAGAGCACGTATTTTACTCCTGACAACGCAGCCTTCATGCTTCACCTCAAAGAACTGGTCTAAGGCCATTCTTGATGCCAGCACGCCGGCTACATTGCCACTCCTAATCGCCTCTTCTACTCTATCTACTAATTCCCTTTCCGTCTTGTTCCTATCCCTGACTAAAACCTATCGATTCTATTCTAATTGCTCTCTTAAGAGAGCTCCACCACCTGTTGTTGACAATTGCCCCTGTCAAACTCTGCTTAACGTGCTAATCCGTTTACTGTAAGCTTTGCTTGTCGGTAAGGACAAGTTCAGCTTCCAGTAACCGGGTCCCTGTCTATGGGTTCTATCAAGGTTGGCTATGCAGGTCACTAACTTGTGATCCGAATAGTCAACCATGAACATTTTTGGACAGCTAAATGTGTCCCTATCCTTCTCTCTAACTAGGACCCTATCTAGGTACGACCTAGATGTTCCGCTGCGATTGGTCCACGTCCATAGTGGTACAGTCGGAAAATCTAGTCGATATCTATCGGCCAGGTCAAATCGGCCGATTAACCTTTTGAGGCTTTTACACCCCCCTCTATTGGCACATGCCCCTACATAGTCCCAACGTGCATCCAGGATACCATTCCAGTCCCCCACTAAAAGCAAGGAGCGGGACGTTCCCAGAAAAGTTTCCAGACGTTGGAAGTATTCCGGCCGTGCTGCCCAAAAAGGGGCGTACACAGCTATTTAGTCTAAGGGCTCCACTTTCACTACTGCCGACGTCTAAAACCACCAGTCGACCCTCTGGGTCCAGGTGCACCTTCTGTATGGCGAGGCCCAGGTGTTTTCGCAGCAGAACGACAACTCCACAGTCTGATTCTGCCAATCCACTGCACTTGAAAGAAAAAAATATTATCAGAGAAAAGCATGTATGTGTGTATGCATGTATGTATGAAGGAAAACTGATATAACACCAGCAACCCTGATGGTATCCAATGATGTTGACTTGTTCTTCTTTTTGGTAAATATCATCTTGGTTAAGAGAGTGGGACTGGCTTTGTGCAGTGCCTTTGCTCACTATAAAAGCTTCACGGCACAGGCATTGCTTTATATCTGGAGATCTCTCTGCACTTGTCGTCACATGGTACCATGGGCCCAGCACTATGTGTCAGTAATTGTCACAAGTGTAGTGTTTGTACCAGAGTTTTCAAGTCGCTGGCTGGACTAAAAAGTCACTCGTTCAGCGCATCGGTAGGGGTTCTCCTACATGGATATAAAGTAGTGGACGTACTCGAAAACGAGTTGGCAGCCACCATATATGTGTGTATGCGTGCATGATTATGTATATGTGCATGCATGTATGTGTGTATGTATGCATGCATGTATGTGTGTATGCATGCATGAGTTGAGTATTACGTGTGTATGCATGCATGTATGTGTGTATGCATGCATGTGTATGCGTGCATGAGTTTGTATATGTGCATGCATGTATGTGTGTATATTCATGCATGTATGTGTGTATGTGCATGCATGTATGTGTGTAAGTGCATGCATGTATGTGTGTATGTGCATGCATGTTTGTGTGCATGAGTATGTATGTGTATAGGATACTTAAAATGTTCGAATTATAAAAATTTGTTGCTGTTATTTATGCATTCCCATGAAAATATTTCCAACAATGATGTAAATGTAAGAAAACAATGTTTCATTGTAAAGTAATCTCTCCAGATATTTTAGCACCTTATTTACATAGAATTTGAAGTTGGTGAAAATCATCAAAATATTGACCTCGAATATAAGCACCCCCTCGCCCCCTCAATTGTACCATCGATGTTTTGGTCACATATTCCTCAGCTTATATTTGAGTATATATAGCTGGGAGAACCCTTCAGTTGTGTCAAAGGCATGGCAACCTCTCCAGAGCATTCAATAGAACATGAGACCATACATAAAACCTCCATGCTTCCTGAGATTCGCCAATATCCCCCCTCCATACACACACTACATGTATATCATGACTCATATACACTGTTCACTTCCCTGACATTTGTATATTATTCTATGTACTATATATGCACCTTTGATGAGTTGTAGTGCACCTGAGCACTGTACATAACAATTGCGGTGAATTGGCAGTATCGGTAGAGGGTTGGACGCCATGCTTTCTAGCATAGTTACGTCCCTTTACAGTCTGAGTTCAAATTCCGCCGAGGTTAACTTTGCCTTTCATCCTTACGGGGTCGATAAAATAAAGTACCAGTAATGTACTGGATAATTGCTGGCCTTGTGCCTAAAGTAGAAACAATTATTATTATTATCATTATTATTATAAGTAAATGCAGATCACTGGCCAGTCTGAGAGATCAGTAACCTCACTTCAGAACTGACTTGGTCTATGTAGACCAGTCCAACCCTTGCTAACAGGGAAAGAAGACATTAAAACGATGATGATGATGATGATGATGACAACTGCCATAAACACATCCTACAAAATAACTACTAATTAAATATACTGCCACCATCACTACAGCTTACATAATAACTAACATAAAACTACCTTGAACCAATCATTCAACCCCTCTCTACTTCACATTCCAGAAATTCCATTACAGGTTATGGGTTTGTCCCTTCTACTTGTAATCAACATCTGGCATTACAATGGCCGAAACAAAACATTTACACAGAATATTTTCATTAATCTCAGAGTGTTACAGGCTTGGCGAGTTGATCTGAGAATGTGTGTCTGTTGAAACAGAAGCAAGGAATTCTGTGAGGAGACATAATTAATTGTAAAGTTAATTCATGTGTTTAACCAATTTGAATAATAATTATAATGATGATGATAATGGTGGTGGTTTCTTTTATTGGTCATAAGGGGCTCTATGTTCTTAAGTCTGAGTACTTATTTCTTCAATCTCTGTTAAATTGCTAAGTTATGGGACAAATAATTAACAGCAGCAGTTAATTGGAGACATAGAAACAAATGGTACAGACTCACACATATATACATACATACACACACACATACACACAGATATATATATATATATATAGAGAGAGAGAGAGAGAGAGAGAGAGAGAGAGAGAGAGAGAGAGAGAGAGAGAGAGAGAGAGAGAGAGAGAGAGAGAGAGAGAGAGATGTAGCTGGATCTTAGGAAGCTTAATTAAGAATGTAGGCTTCACATGCAGCAAACAGCCACAGGAAACAAGTACCACCAAACTCTGGGAGGACTCTGTAGAAACAGTAGACAGCTTCTGCTACCTAGGTGACCGAATTAGCAGCGGAGGTGGGTGTTCAGAAAGTACAATAACTAGGGTAAGAACGGGATGGAAGAAGTTCAGGGAGCTACTGCCACTGCTAGCTGCAAAAGGCTTTTCCCTCAAAATGAAAGGCAGACTGTATGATGCGTGTATACGAATAGCAATGTTACATGGTAGTGAGACCTGGGCTCTGTCTGTGGAAGACTTGCGTAGATTAGAAAGAAACGAAGCCTGCATGCTCCGATGGATGTATAATAGTAATATACGTGAACGGCAAAGCATAAATGAATTGAGAGAGAGACTGAGCATAAGAGGAATCAAATGCTGTGTGCAGGAGAGGCGGTTGCATTGGTATGGACATGTGATGCATATGAAGGATGACAGCTGCATAAAAAGGTGCAGAGCACTAGAAGTCAATGGAAACCGCGGAGTGGGGAGACCCAAGAAAACCTGGGATGACGTGATAAAAGCCGACCTTACCCAATTACACCTCTCAAAGGCGATGACACACGACCGTGACCTCTGGCGTCACGCAGTAAAACAGATACCCGACCCCCCACAGGTACAAGCCGAAGCTGAAGCATATAGACAATATGCCCCCACACCCTCCCACTGTAAAGTGGTCGTGGAGGTGCTACGGCAAAAAAGCACCCAGCCCACACTGTGAAGTGGACATGTAGGCGCCATGGAAAAAAGCACCCAGCACTGTAAATGAGGTTGGTGTTAGGAAGGGCATCCAGCTGTAGAAACCAAGCCAGAATCAGTTTCCGTATGAGCAAGACAAGGTCAGCCGACTGGACACTGCCCACAACAAGACAATCCGTCTAACCCATGCTAGCGTGGAAGAACAGACGTAAAACGGTGATGATGATGATGATGATTCCTTTGTTATATTTTGAATACCTGATGCTGTCACCGGATTCATACTGAACCCGGTCATTGAAATGATCATAGTATAATAAACCTTTTAAGGAATTACACCAGTCCAGCCTCCTGTTATTATATATATATAAACATATGTATACATATAAATATGTATATATACTTTATAAATAACAATCAAAGAGTGTTTAAGAACATTTAATTACTAACAATCATTTCATCCAAGCACAAGGCCGGAATCATCGGAGTATAAATAAAAGGTTAAAACACAGACAAACTTGTCAAAGAACATTCTGGGGATACCTCATATGGGAAGAAAGCAAAAATAATAAATATTATCATTGATATAAGAGAGGAAAGGAAGATGAATATGAAAAACATGATCAAATAAATATAATTAAGAATCAGCTGCTAGAAGCATTAAAAAACTTAAAAACAAGCTGGTATAAAAAAACTTAGTAAAAATATACTTTGAAGATGTATTTTTACATTCTTAAATTTATATTTGATCTATGCACTAGCTTTTATAGACTGTTGTAATGCTTAGGTTGTATGTAAATTTATTATTATATTACATGCCTTGCATTATGCTTAAATTCCTTAGAGCAGCATTTTTCTTTTTTAATGCTTTTTTTTTTAACCTGGCTTGTCTCACAATGAGGCAACACAAGGTATTGGTCAACATAAGGGAGCTGGCTTGTCTCACAATGGGGCAACACAAAGTATTGGTCAACATAAGGGACCTGGCTTGTCTCACAAGGTATTGGTCAACATAAGGGACCTGGTTTGTCTCACAATGGCACCAATGGAGATGAAACTAAAACAGTGCAGAAGTTAATATTGTATAAAATGTTTTATATTTAAAGATGAAGTTGGAGTAAAGAATTAGAAAGTGTACTTCATATTCTATAGTTATATCTTTGTGGTGGTTGTGGTGGTGGTGGTAGTGTTGGTGGGTTGTGGTGGTCGTGGGGGGGGGGGTAGTTTTGGTGGAAGAATTATAACAAAATACTTACATAAACAGAGGAACTTAAAGCTTTTAGGAAAGGGTAATGAGATTGTGTGATGTTCATGCCCTTCTTAAGATGCTTGATATCATATGTGTGGGGGGAGGAGAGTAAAAAGGGAGGTACCCTATGTAATCTTGAAGTTAAATCTGCACCATGGTTTTAGGCAGGTATACAGGTGAATACTAGAGAACATGAGCAAATGTGAGGCATTGTGGGTAATTACAATGCAAAATGGAAGTTAAATGACTAAACATAATGATACATGACATCAGCAAAGATCCCTCCCTCTCTCTCTCTCCCTCTTTCTCCCTCTCACTCTCGTTCTCTCTCTTTCTCCCCCCCTCTCTCTGTCACTCAGGGAGGTTTATCAGTAAAAATTTCAATTTCTGTCTATGATGTCAGGTAGATATTAACTATAACATGTTTGGTGTCTGTCATGTATAATAAAACCAGTGCAAAGTTAGTAATAAACCCAGATGTAAAACCTTGACATCCCCTCACCAACGCTGGTAGTAGACACCCAGGCCAGATGTAAAACCTTGACATCCCCTCACCAACGCTGGTAGTAGACTCCCAGGCCAGATGTAAAACCTTGACATCCCCTCACCAACGCTGGTAGTAGACTCCCAGGCCAGATGTAAAACCTTGACATCCCCTCACCAACGCTGGTAGTAGACACCCAGGCCAGATGTAAAACCTTGACATCCCCTCACCAACGCTGGTAGTAGACACCCAGGCCAGATGTAAAACCTTGACATCCCCTCACCAACGCTGGTAGTAGACTCCCAGGCCAGATGTAAAACCTTGACATCCCCTCACCAACGCTGGTAGTAGACACCCAGGCCAGATGTAAAACCTAAATGCTAATGAGTTAAAGGTCCAGGTTATATGTGAAATATAAGCATCCAAAGCTGGTAACAGGCTTAGACCAGATGTAAAATGTAGGCCTTATTTGAAACTGTTCATTAAGTATTTTAAAATTCAGTGTTAAATGCATGTATGGGCTACAGGTATGATATACCTGTACATGTGGTCAGGGTAGGATTTAGACCTTGGGGAGCCCGGGGCACTTCAGGTTTTTTTTTTAAAATACACAGCAAACCCTCCCAATTTTACATATCAAAGTTAGCTTGGTGTAAGTAATTGGAATTGAAAATTTATGCATACAGGTATTAAATTCAAAAATTCTAACCATCCTAAAAGTAAAAAGCCTAACTGAGGGCACAAATAAATTTCTACAGCTGTCATTGGTGGGTCACCCCATTAAATCCAGCTCTGCATGTGGTGTATATGATGTACCTACAAGTGTGTGTGTGTGACAGCTCACACCTATGTAGGTTTAGCTGGCCTCCTCCAAGGTATATCTCATTGGAGGTGTCTTGGGTAATTTAATGATAGGGACCCCAGTCCCTATCATCTCATTTCTACAGCTGAGTAAACTGAGGCAACGTGAAATAAAGTGTCTTGCTCAAGGAAACAACACATCACCCGGTTCGAGAATTGAACTCACAACCTTTCGAATGTAAGCCCAATGCTCTAACCTCTAAGCCATGTACCTTCACTACCTACAAGTAACAGGATAAGAAGTAGAACTTGGGGAGAGTAGACAGACACCCTCATATTTACCTACCAACTACTCAACACGGACCCTAAACAGGCTTGTTTGTATAATTTCTACAATATGGCTGGACTGATGTTATACATTACATCAAATGACCAGACACTGACCCATCACTGACTATATCCAATTCTACTTCATATCGTATCTGGATACACATTGTATAGTTGTCTACACACATGCACACATTCACATGCTCACATGTACATATGTTCACATAACACCCACATGCTCACATGTACATATGTTCACATAACACCCACATGCTCACAGGTACATATATTCACATAACATCCACATGCTCACATGTACATATGTTCACATAACACTCACATGCTCACATGTACATATGTTCACATAACACCCACTTGCTCAAATGTACATATGTTCACATAACACCCACATGCTCACATATACATATATTCACATAACACCCACATGCTCACATATACATATATTCACGTACACATGCTCATATATATATTCACATAACACTCACATAAACTCTCTAGTGTTGGAGTCTCAATAAAATACACCAAGTACACATTGAAAAGTGGAGGTGTTGGTGCCGCAATAAAATGAACCCAGTACATTCTATAAAATAGTATTGCTGGTACCACAATAAGATGTGTCCAATACACTCTGTAAAATGGTTTGTGTTAGGAAAGGCATCTAGCCATAGAAACCATGCCAAAAATGGAAGGTATGAACAAGGCATGACTTTCCAGCCTATCTAGCCTCATCATCATCGTTTAACGTCCATTTTCCATGATAGCATGGGTTAGACAGGTTTGTCCCATTAGAGCCAAGCTGGGTCAGGTGATCGTGTCCTGCTCATATAGGACTGTTTTCTGGCTAAATTTCTACGGCTGGATGTCCTCAACCAATACTATCATGAAAGACATACATAAAATGGTGATAATGATGATACGCACACACACACACATACACACTCACATACATACTCACATACACATTTATGGTTTAATTAAATTTGTAAATAACAAATTTATAATAGCGGTGTCTTAGCATTGCCTCAGCCTATCGGCTGGAATATGTAATTAAGGCTGGATTTAATAGAGGCAATTGGCCCGGGCCCCCTGCAGTGGTGGTGAGGGGGGGGGGCACCAGCGATGGGCGTAGCAATTTATATGTGCTGATGGTAACGATGATGATAATTGGTGATGGTTGATTAGGATGTCAACAAAAGTGATGAACCACCACTAATTTTCTAGGCACATAAGGTCATTGTAAAAACCTAACTACCCAATTAGGACCTAATTAGCAGTCTCTTGCTAATTAATTACTAGTTATATATATATATATATATATATATATATATATATATATATATATACATACATACAGAGAGAGAGAGAGAGAGAGAGAGCAAAGGTAAAAGATTGTAACTGAATTTGTATGAAGAAAGTTATATGAGATTATATAATTGGTAAATAGTTTTAGACAGAACTCAATGTGTTTATGTAATAATGATACATAATGTACCTGAAACTATTGTAAAGCATTAAACTGGTTTAGAATCAGATTCCAGCTATTTATTTGTTTATATAACATCATCACCGTTTTACGTCCGTTCTACCATGCTAGCATGGGTTAGATGGGTTGTCCTGTTGTGGGCAGTGTCCGGTCGGCTGACCTTGTCTTGCTCATACGGGAACTGATTCTGGCTTGATTTTTACAGCTGGATGCCCTTCCTAACACCAACCTCATTTACAGTGCGTGCTGGGTACTTTTTTACCATGGCGCCTACACGTCCACTTTACAGTGTGGGTTGGGTGCTTTTTTGCCGCGGCACCTCCACGACCACTTTACAGTGGGAGGGTGTGTGGGCATATTGTCTATATGCTACAGCTTCGCCTTGTACCCGGGTGGGGTCGAGTCTTCTGTATTACTGTGTGAGCCAGAGGTCACGGTTGAGAGGTGTAATTGGGTAAGATCGGCTTTTATGATCTCATCCCAAGTCATCTTGGGTCTCCCTACTCTGCGGTTTCCATAGACTTCTAGTGGTCTGCACCTTTTTATGCAGCTGTCATCCTTCATACGCATCACCTGTCCATACCAACGCAACTGCCTCTCCTGCACACAGCATTTGATTCCTCTTATGCACAGTCTCTCTCTCAATTCATTTATGCTTTGCCGTTCGCATATATTACTATTACACATCCATCGGAGCATGCACGCATCATATAGTCTGCCTTTCATTTTGAGGGAAAAGCCTTTTGCAGCTAGCAGTGGCTCCCTGAACTTCTTCCATCCCGTTCTTACCCTAGTTATTGTACTTTCTGAACACCCACCTTCGCTGCTAATTCGGTCACCTAGGTAGCAGAAGCTGTCTACTGTTTCTACAGAGCCCTCCCACAGTGGTACTTGTTTCCTGTGACTGTTTGCTGCTTGCTGTCCCAGCACAACTGCTACATGTGAAGCCTACATTCTTAATTAAGCTTCCTGAGATCCTGCTACATCTCTTGTGTAGCCATTGTTTGCAGGGGCAGAGATTGGAGTTCCTACCTACACCTTTCCTACATACTGAGCAAGGCCATTTCTCTGAGGGGATCTGGGTTCTGTTTTTTCGTCTACTTACAAGAACCTTATTCTTTGTCAGGTTGACTTTGAGACCCTTTTTATTCCCTGCTTCCAAGTTTGGAATTTCTTCTCTAGTTATACCATAGATTCAACTATAAGTGCGAGGTCATCTGCATACAGGAGTTCCCATGGTCATCCGTTATTGCCTGCAGGGCTATGATGAACAAGAGAGGGCTAAGAACAGAGCCCTGGGGGACACCGACCTGTAAGCTAAATTCCGCTATACTCATTGCTAATCCTAACTTTGCTGACTGCTCCCCTATACATGGCTTGTACAGCTTTCACAAGCCATTCATCTACTCCTAGTTTTCTAAGAGCCCACCAGATTCACACAAACATTCACACAAACACACACATACACACACACGCATTGTGTGATGGACGGAAGTCAATCAAATTTGTATATAGATGATAGAACTAGAGCACCACCTATAATTAAAATACCCAAGAAGTATCTGGTGAGATGCAACCTTATAAGAACCTATGATTGTGTGAGCTGTAACAACAACAAACAACATCTGAAATAAATGAAGGGTAAATTGAATAATGTAGTGTTTAGTTAAACTGAGTGTAGGGTAGATTGGATAATGTAGTAGTTAGTTAAACTGAGTGTAGGGTAGATTGGATAATGTAGTGTTTAGTTAAATTGAGTGTAGGGTAGATTGGATAATGTAGTGTTTAGTTAAACTGAGTGAAGGGTAGATTAGATAATGTAGTGTTTAGTTAAACTGAATGTAGGGTAGATTGGAAAATGTAGTGTTTAGTTAAACTGAGTGAAGGGTAGATTAGATAATGTAGTATTGAGATAAACTATACCACCCTATTTGAAACAATAAAATGGGTCAGTTTGGGAATGTTTTTGATCCTATGTTTGCAAAATTTGAGTTGAATTGAGTAGGGGTTAAACAACAACAACGAGGCTAAACAACAACAAAAATAACAACAACAAGAAGGACATGACAGCAGTAGGGGCTAAACAATAACAACAACAATAAGAAGGACATGACCAGCAGTAGGGGCTAAACAACAACAACAAGGACATGACAGCAGTAGGGGCTAAACAATAACAACAACAGCAAGGACATGACAGCAGTAGGGGCTAAACAATAACAACAACAACAACAAGAAGGACATGACAGCAGTAGGGGCTAAACAATAACAACAACAACAACAACAACGACATGACAGCAGTAGGGGCTAAACAATAACAACAACAACAACAAGGACATGACAGCAGTAGGGGCTAAACAACAACAACGACATGAGAGCAGTAGGGGATAAACAATAACAACAACGACATGACAGCAGTAGGGGCTAAACAATAACAACAACAACAAGAACATGACAGCAGTAGGGGCTAAACAATAACAACAACAACAAGAAGGACATGACAGCAGTAGGGGCTAAACAATAACAAAAACAACAACAAGAAGGACATGACAGCAGTAGGGGCTAAACAATAACAAAAACAACAAGAAGGACATGACAACAGTAGGGCTAAACAATAACAACAACAACAAGAAGGACATGACAACAGTAGGGGATAAACAATAACAAAAACAACAAGAAGGACATGACAACAGTAAGGGCTAAACAATAACAACAATAACAAGAAGGACATGACAACAGTAGGGGCTAAACAACAACAACAAGAAGGACATGACAGCAGTAGGGGCTAAACAACAACAACAAGAAGGACATGACAGCAGTAGGGGCTAAACAACAACAACAAGAAGGACATGACAACAGTAGGGGATAAACAACAACAACAACAAAAACAATGACATGACAGCACTAGGGGATAAACAATAACAACAATAACAAGAAGGACATGACAACAGTAGGGGATAAACAATAACAACAATAACAAGAAGGACATGACAACAGTAGGGGCTAAACAATAACAACAACAACAAGGACATGACAGCACTAGGGGCTAAACAATAACAACAACAACAAGAAGGACATGACAACAGTAGGGGATAAACAATAACAACAATAACAAGAAGGACATGACAACAGTAGGGGCTAAACAATAACAACAACAACAAGGACATGACAGCACTAGGGGCTAAACAATAACAACAACAACAAGAAGGACATGACAACAGTAGGGGATAAACAATAACAACAATAACAAGAAGGACATGACAGCAGTAGGGGCTAAACAATAACAACAACAACAACAACAACGACATGACAGCAGTAGGGGCTAAACAATAACAACAACAACAACAAGGACATGACAGCAGTAGGGGCTAAACAATAACAACAACAACAACAAGGACATGACAGCAGTAGGGGCTAAACAATAACAACAACAACAAGGACATGACAGCAGTAGGGGCTAAACAATAACAACAACAACAAGGACGTGACAGCAGTAGGGGCTAAACAATAACAACAACAACAACAACAAGGACATGACAGCAGTAGGGGCTAAACAATAACAACAACAACAACAACGACATGACAGCAGTAGGGGCTAAACAATAACAACAACAACAACAACAAGGACATGACAGCAGTAGGGGCTAAACAATAACAACAACAACAACAACGACATGACAGCAGTAGGGGCTAAACAATAACAACAACAACAAGGACGTGACAGCAGTAGGGGCTAAACAATAACAACAACAACAACAACAAGGACATGACAGCAGTAGGGGCTAAACAATAACAACAACAACAACAACGACATGACAGCAGTAGGGGCTAAACAATAACAACAACAACAACAACGACATGACAGCAGTAGGGGCTAAACAATAACAACAACAACAACAAGGACATGACAGCAGTTGGGGCTAAACAATAACAACAACAACAACAAGGACTTGACAGCAGTAGGGGCTAAACAATAACAACAACAACAACAACGACATGACAGCAGTAGGGGCTAAACAATAACAACAACAACAACAAGGACATGACAGCAGTTGGGGCTAAACAATAACAACAACAACAACAACGACATGACAGCAGTAGGGGCTAAACAATAACAACAACAACAACAACGACATGACAGCAGTAGGGGCTAAACAATAACAACAACAACAACAAGGACATGACAGCAGTTGGGGCTAAACAATAACAACAACAACAACAACGACATGACAGCAGTAGGGGCTAAACAATAACAACAACAACAACAAGGACGTGACAGCAGTAGGGGCTAAACAATAACAACAACAACAACAACAAGGACTTGACAGCAGTAGGGGCTAAACAATAACAACAACAACAACAACGACATGACAGCAGTAGGGGCTAAACAATAACAACAACAACAACAAGGACATGACAGCAGTAGGGGCTAAACAATAACAACAACAACAACAAGGACATGACAGCAGTAGGGGCTAAACAATAACAACAACAACAAGGACATGACAGCAGTAGGGGCTAAACAATAACAACAACAACAAGGACATGACAGCAGTAGGGGCTAAACAATAACAACAACAACAACAAGGACATGACAGCAGTAGGGGCTAAACAATAACAACAACGACAACAAGGACATGACAGCAGTAGGGGCTAAACAATAACAACAACAACAACAAGGACATGACAGCAGTAGGGGCTAAACAATAACAACAACAACAACAAGGACATGACAGCAGTAGGGGCTAAACAATAACAACAACAACAACAAGGACATGACAGCAGTAGGGGCTAAACAATAACAACAACAACAACAAGGACATGACAGCAGTAGGGGCTAAACAATAACAACAACAACAACAAGGACATGACAGCAGTAGGGGCTAAACAATAACAACAACAACAACAAGGACATGACAGCAGTAGGGGCTAAACAATAACAACAACAACAACAAGGACATGACAGCAGTAGGGGCTAAACAATAACAACAACAACAACAAGGACATGACAGCAGTAGGGGCTAAACAATAACAACAACAACAAGGACATGACAGCAGTAGGGGCTAAACAATAACAACAACAACAAGGACATGACAGCAGTAGGGGCTAAACAATAACAACAACAACAACAAGGACATGACAGCAGTAGGGGCTAAACAATAACAACAACGACATGACAGCAGTAGGGGCTAAACAATAACAACAACAACAAGGACATGACAGCAGTAGGGGCTAAACAATAACAACAACAACAAGGACGTGACAGCAGTAGGGGCTAAACAATAACAACAACAACAAGGACATGACAGCAGTAGGGGCTAAACAATAACAACAACAACAACAAGGACATGACATCAGTAGGGGCTAAACAATAATAACAACAACAACAACAACAACGACATGACAGCAGTAGGGGCTAAACAATAACAACAACAACAACGACATGACAGCAATAGGGGCTAAACAATAACAACAACAACAACGACATGACAGCAGTAGGGGCTAAACAATAACAACAACAAGGACATGACAGCAGTAGGGGCTAAACAATAACAACAACAACAACAACAACGACATGACAGCAGTAGGGGCTAAACAATAATAACAACAACAAGAAGAACATGACAGCAGTAGGGGCTAAACAATAACAACAACAACAAGAAGAACATGACAGCAGTAGGGGCTAAACAATAACAACAACAACAACAAGGACATGACAGCAGTAGGGACTAAACAATAACAACAACAACAACAAGGACATGACAGCAGTAGGGGCTAAACAATAACAACAACAACAAGAAGGACATGACAACAGTAGGGGATAAACAATAACAACAATAACAAGAAGAACATGACAGCAGTAGGGGATAAACAATAACAACAACAACAAGAAGGACATGACAACAGTAGGGGCTAAACAATAACAACAACAACAAGGACATGACAGCAGTAGGGACTAAACAATAACAACAACAACAACAAGGACATGACAGCAGTAGGGGATAAACAATAACAACAACAACAACAAGGACATGACAGCAGTAGGGACTAAACAATAACAACAACAACAACAAGAAGGACATGACAGCAGTAGGGGCTAAACAATAACAACAACAACAAGGACATGACAGCAGTAGGGGATAAACAATAACAACAACAACAACAAGGACATGACAGCAGTAGGGACTAAACAATAACAACAACAACAACAAGGACATGACAACAGTAGGGACTAAACAATAACAACAACAACAACAAGGACATGACAGCAGTTGGGGCTAAACAATAACAACAACAACAAGGACATGACAGCAGTAGGGGCTAAACAATAACAACAACAACAACAACAAGGACATGACAGCAGTAGGGGCTAAACAATAACAACAACAACAACAACGACATGACAGCAGTAGGGACTAAACAATAACAACAACAACAACAAGGACATGACAGCAGTAGGGGCTAAACAATAACAACAACAACAACGACATGACAGCAGTAGGGGCTAAACAATAACAACAACAACAAGGACATGACAGCAGTAGGGGCTAAACAATAACAACAACAACAACAACGACATGACAGCATCTAGGGACTAAACAATAACAACAACAACAACAACGACATGACAGCAGTAGGGACTAAACAATAACAACAACAAGGACGTGACAGCAGTAGGGGCTAAACAATAACAACAACAACAACAACGACATGACAGCAGTAGGGGCTAAACAATAACAACAACAACAACAAGGACATGACAGCAGTAGGGGCTAAACAATAACAACAACAACAACAACGACATGACAACAGTAGGGGCTAAACAATAACAACAACAACAACAAGGACATGACAGCAGTTGGGGCTAAACAATAACAACAACAACAACAAGGACATGACAGCAGTAGGGGCTAAACAATAACAACAACAACAACAACGACATGACAGCAGTAGGGGCTAAACAATAACGACAACAACAAGGACATGACAGCAGTAGGGACTAAACAATAACAACAACAACAACAAGGACATGACAGCAGTAGGGGCTAAACAATAACAACAACAACAACAACAACAAGGACATGACAACAGTAGGGGCTAAACAATAACAACAACAACAACAAGGACATGACAGCAGTAGGGGCTAAACAATAACAACAACAAGAACATGACAGCAATAGGGGCTAAACAATAACAACAACAACAACAAGGACATGACAGCAGTAGGGGCTAAACAATAACAACAACAAGAACATGACAGCAGTAGGGGATAAACAATAACAACAACAACAACAAGAAGGACATGACAGCAGTAGGGGCTAAACAATAACAACAACAAGAAGGACATGACAGCAGTAGGGGCTAAACAATAACAACAACAACAAGGACATGACAGCACTAGGGGCTAAACAATAACAACAACAACAAGAAGGACATGACAGCAGTAGGGGCTAAACAATAACAACAACAACAACAAGGACATGACAGCAGTTGGGACTAAACAATAACAACAACAACAACAAGAAGGACATGACAGCAGTAGGGGCTAAACAATAACAACAACAACAAGGACATGACAGCAGTAGGGACTAAACAATAACAACAACAACAACAAGAAGGACATGACAGCAGTAGGGGCTAAACAATAACAACAACAAGAAGGACATGACAGCAGTAGGGGCTAAACAATAACAACAACAACAAGGACATGACAGCAGTAGGGACTAAACAATAACAACAACAACAACAAGAAGGACATGACAGCAGTAGGGGCTAAACAATAACAACAACAACAAGGACATGACAGCACTAGGGGCTAAACAATAACAACAATAACAAGAAGGACATGACAGCAGTAGGGACTAAACAATAACAACAACAACAACGACATGACAGCAGTAGGGGCTAAACAATAACAACAACGACATGACAGCAGTAGGGGCTAAACAATAACAACAACAACAAGGACATGACAGCAGTAGGGGCTAAACAATAACAACAACAACAAGGACATGACAGCAGTAGGGGCTAAACAATAACAACAACAACAACGACATGACAGCAGTAGGGGCTAAACAATAACAACAACAACAACGACAAGGACATGACAGCAGTAGGGGCTAAACAATAACAACAACAACAAGGACATGACAGCAGTAGGGGCTAAACAATAACAACAACAACAAGGACATGACAGCAGTAGGGGCTAAACAATAACAACAACAACAAGGACATGACAGCACTAGGGGCTAAACAATAACAACAACAACAACGACATGACAGCAGTAGGGGCTAAACAATAACAACAACAACAACGACAAGGACATGACAGCAGTAGGGGCTAAACAATAACAACAACAACAAGGACATGACAGCAGTAGGGGCTAAACAATAACAACAACAACAAGGACATGACAGCACTAGGGGCTAAACAATAACAACAACAACAAGGACATGACAGCAGTAGGGGCTAAACAATAACAACAACAACAACGACAAGGACATGACAGCAGTAGGGGCTAAACAATAACAACAACAACAAGGACATGACAGCAGTAGGGGCTAAACAATAACAACAACAACAACGACAAGGACATGACAGCAGTAGGGGCTAAACAATAACAACAACAACAAGGACATGACAGCAGTAGGGGCTAAACAATAACAACAACAACAAGGACATGACAGCAGTAGGGGCTAAACAATAACAACAACAACAACGACATGACAGCAGTAGGGGCTAAACAATAACAACAACAACAACGACAAGGACATGACAGCAGTAGGGGCTAAACAATAACAACAACAACAAGGACATGACAGCAGTAGGGGCTAAACAATAACAACAACAACAAGGACATGACAGCAGTAGGGGCTAAACAATAACAACAACAACAAGGACATGACAGCAGTAGGGGCTAAACAATAACAACAACAACATGACAGCAGTAGGGGCTAAACAATAACAACAACAACAACGACAAGGACATGACAGCAGTAGGGGCTAAACAATAACAACAACAACAAGGACATGACAGCAGTAGGGGCTAAACAATAACAACAACAACAAGGACATGACAGCAGTAGGGGCTAAACAATAACAACAACAACAACGACATGACAGCAGTAGGGGCTAAACAATAACAACAACAACAACGACAAGGACATGACAGCAGTAGGGGCTAAACAATAACAACAACAACAAGGACATGACAGCAGTAGGGGCTAAACAATAACAACAACAACAAGGACATGACAGCAGTAGGGGCTAAACAATAACAACAACAACAAGGACATGACAGCAGTAGGGGCTAAACAATAACAACAACAACATGACAGCAGTAGGGGCTAAACAATAACAACAACAACAACGACAAGGACATGACAGCAGTAGGGGCTAAACAATAACAACAACAACAAGGACATGACAGCAGTAGGGGCTAAACAATAACAACAACAACAAGGACATGACAGCAGTAGGGGCTAAACAATAATAACAACAACAACGACATGACAGCAGTAGGGGCTAAACAATAACAACAACAACAAGGACATGACAGCAGTAGGGGCTAAACAATAACAATAACAACAACGACATGACAGCAGTAGGGGCTAAACAATAACAACAACAACAAGGACATGACAGCAGTAGGGGCTAAACAATAACAACAACAACAAGGACATGACAGCAGTAGGGGCTAAACAATAACAATAACAACAACGACATGACAGCAGTAGGGGCTAAACAATAACAACAACAACAAGGACATGACAGCAGTAGGGGCTAAACAATAACAACAACAACAAGGACATGACAGCAGTAGGGGCTAAACAATAACAACAACGACATGACAGCAGTAGGGGCTAAACAATAACAACAACAACAAGGACATGACAGCAGTAGGGGCTAAACAATAACAATAACAAGAAGATGATGAAGAAGGACATGAGCAGCTAGGAAGTTACATTAATATGGATGAATGAGGCACATGTTTCTCTTCTTACCAGAGAGACTGTGTGATAATCTCAACATAGACATTACTACATTCAATGTAGGTTAAGCAGCTTTTAAGAAATCACAATGTACTGGTAGTAATCCAGCACAGTGTCAGCTATACTGATGATTATCTCAGCTATAATTAACGATTAGTCGACAACAACACCAATAACAATAATAATTGTTTCTACTTTTGGCACAAGGCCAGCAATTGCTCAGTACATTACTGGTACTTTATTTTATCGACCCCGTAAGGATGAAAGGCAAAGTTAACCTCGGCAGCATTTGAACTCAGAATGGCAAGGGCCGTAACTCCATGCGTTAAAGCATGGCGTCCGACCCCCCTACCGATACTGCCAATCCACCAAATAATAATTGTTTCTACTTTTGGCACAAGGCCAGCAAATTATCCAGTGCATTACTGGTACTTTATTTTATCGATCACGTAAGGATGAAAGGCAAAGTCAACCTTGGCGGGATTTGAACTCAGATCGTAAAGGGACGTAACTATGCTGGAAAGCATGGTGTCCGACCCTCTACCGATACTACCAATCCACCACCCTAGCATGGTGTCCGACCCTCTACCGATACTGCCAATCCACCACCCTAGCATGGTGTCCGACCCTCTACCGATACTGCCAATCCACCACCCTAGCATGGTGTCAGACCCTCTACCGATACTGCCAATCCACCGCCCTAGCATGGTGTCAGACCCTCTACCGATACTGCCAATCCACCGCCCTAGCATGGTGTCAGACCCTCTACCGATACTGCCAATCCACCGCCCTAGCATGGTGTCAGACCCTCTACCGATACTGCCAATCCACCGCCCTAGCATGGTGTCAGACCCTCTACCGATACTGCCAATCCACCGCCCTAGCATGGTGTCAGACCCTCTACCGATACTGCCAATCCACCGCCCTAGCATGGTGTCAGACCCTCTACCGATACTGCCAATCCACCACCCTAGCATGGTGTCCGACCCTCTACCGATACTGCCAATCCACCGCCCTAGCATGGTGTCAGACCCTCTACCGATACTGCCAATCCACCGCCCTAGCATGGTGTCCGACCCTCTACCGATACTGCCAATCCACCGCCCTAGCATGGTGTCCGACCCTCTACCGATACTGCCAATCCACCACCCTAGCATGGTGTCCGACCCTCTACCGATACTGCCAATCCACCACCCTAGCATGGTGTCCGACCCTCTACCGATACTGCCAATCCACCACCCTAGCATGGTGTCCGACCCTCTACCGATACTGCCAATCCACCACCCTAGCATGGTGTCCGACCCTCTACCGATACTGCCAATCCACCACCCTAGCATGGTGTCCGACCCTCTACCGATACTGCCAATCCACCGCCCTAGCATGGTGTCCGACCCTCTACCGATACTGCCAATCCACCGCCCTAGCATGGTGTCCGACCCTCTACCGATACTGCCAATCCACCACCCTAGCATGGTGTCCGACCCTCTACCGATACTGCCAATCCACCACCCTAGCATGGTGTCCGACCCTCTACCGATACTGCCAATCCACCGCCCTAACATGGTGTCCGACCCTCTACCGATACTGCCAATCCACCACCCTAGCATGGTGTCCGACCCTCTACCGATACTGCCAATCCACCACCCTAGCATGGTGTCCGACCCTCTACCGATACTGCCAATCCACCACCCTAGCATGGTGTCCGACCCTCTACCGATACTGCCAATCCACCACCCTAGCATGGTGTCCGACCCTCTACCGATACTGCCAATCCACCACCCTAGCATGGTGTCCGACCCTCTACCGATACTGCCAATCCACCACCCTAGCATGGTGTCCGACCCTCTACCGATACTGCCAATCCACCACCCTAGCATGGTGTCCGACCCTCTACCGATACTGCCAATCCACCGCCCTAACATGGTGTCCGACCCTCTACCGATACTGCCAATCCACCACCCTAGCATGGTGTCCGACCCTCTACCGATACTGCCAATCCACCACCCTAGCATGGTGTCCGACCCTCTACCGATACTGCCAATCCACCACCCTAGCATGGTGTCCGACCCTCTACCGATACTGCCAATCCACCACCCTAGCATGGTGTCCGACCCTCTACCGATACTGCCAATCCACCACCCTAGCATGGTGTCCGACCCTCTACCGATACTGCCAATCCACCGCCCTAGCATGGTGTCCGACCCTCTACCGATACTGCCAATCCACCGCCCTAGCATGGTGTCCGACCCTCTACCGATACTGCCAATCCACCGCCCTAGCATGGTGTCCGACCCTCTACCGATACTGCCAATCCACCACCCTAGCATGGTGTCAGACCCTCTACCGATACTGCCAATCCACCAATGGTTCCTCATTGAAACACAACAATTCTGCCAACCTATCTACCTCTCCAAAAACAATAATGATAATACCGACATTACTAATAATTTCTGCTTTAGGCACAAGGCCAGCAATTTGAGGGGTTAAATCAACTCCAGCCAGTGTATTACTGGTACTTTATTTTGTCAACCCTGTAAGAATGAAAGGCAAAGCAAACCCCGGCGGGATTAATAATAATAATAATAATAATAATAATAATAATTGTTTCTACGTTAGGCACAAGGCCAGCAATTACCCAGTGCATTACTGGTACTTTATTTTATCGACCCGGTAAGGATGAAAGGCAAAGTTAACCTCGGCGGGATTTGAACTCAGAATGGCAAGGGCCGTAACTCAATGCGTCAAAGCATGGCGTCCGACCCTCTACCGATACTGACAATCCAATAATAATTTCTTTATGATAATGAAAATGGTTTCTAATTTAGGCACAACAATTCATGCACCTACCCTAAATAATTTTGGGGTACGCTAGGCTTTCCTGGATTTGGAAAGTGTTGGTTCAGCAAGGAAGGTGAATCAGTCAAGGTTCCTACTAAATTTCCATAGTACCATGGGTTGGACGAAGAAGTGCGATGGAGGAGACAAACCACAAACCCTCCATCTTAATTCTACTTCAGAAAAGCATAAGAACTGTGAAACTGGTAAAGGAAATAAATAAATATTCTTAAAAAGATTCCAGTTGCATTTTCGATTTCTTTTCCCTATACTTTCATCCATGTAGGACATCTCGTTTTTTTATTAAAAAAAAAAAAAAAATCAATTTCTTTATATATATATATATATATATATATATATATATATATATATATATATATATATATATATATATTAGTGAAAGATTGAAGAGTAACATGGTCGGCTGTACAATAAGGGCTTTTATTTACAGTATTAACAATTGTTTCATTGATCAGGTGAGTCTAAAGGCCGCTAATCACTCGAAGTGTCACTCAACCTTAAATACCATGTTTACCTCTGATTAAATCACCGGAATACTGGAGAATTTTACATATGGCATTGGTATATATAGAGATACAACAGAAATGATAAAGAGGTAAAGAAAAATATAATAAGTACAGAATATGATTGCTGATAATAGTGGTGGTAGTGAGTAAGTGGATGTATTAAGATATGGTGAGGGTGGTGATAATACTAACATGAGAAGCAACATTAGATACATACATACATACATACGTGGTGGTCAAATCTCAGAGGGTTAGAAAGTAGAAAATAAAAAAATAGTAACAAATGACAGATAAAAGATAAAAAATAATAGATTAAAAATTAAGTGAGAAGGGAAGTGGTACGAGGATGAGACATAAGGGGTAGGGCTAAGGACGGGGAAGGATATATATATGTAACAAACTTCAAAAAACCCAACAACCACCTGATCACCTATAGATCAGGGGAGCATTCTAATCAGATAGATTTTATCCTCATCAAAGGATGTGACAGATGGACGGTCATAAACACAAAAGCCTTTCCTAGTGAGGAATGTACCTCCCAACATAGCTTAGTTGTCAGCGACCTCACGGTCAGAACTAGACGAACCTGGAAACAAGCCAACCTGGAGAAGAAAGATCTGGAAGCTGAAAGACCCCTTAGCCAGTAACAGATTTAAAGATATTTTACTCAACGCCTACGACAGTAAAGAAGAACAGATACAGACATTCAATGTAGAAGAGCACTGGAAGTTCCTAAAAAATAACTTACTAGAGGCGACGGATGAGATCTGTGACTGGAGTAAGACCACAGGCAGGAGGAGAGTGACTTGGTGGTGGAACAATAAGGTAGATGAGATAGTTAAGGTCAAGAGACAGGCATGGAAGAATGGGGGAAGCAGGGTACATTACATAGAGACCAGAAGGGAAGCTAGGCGACAAGTATACTTAGCTAGGAGGGAAGCAGAGGATAGAAAATTCAAGCATGTTTTGCAACGTGAGGACCAGAAACAGGAGGTGTTCAAGATTGCGAGGCAGTGTGTCAGAGAGAATTGTGATGTCATTGGGGAGAAGTGTATCCAGAATGATAACGGTGAGCTTGCCCTCACAAGTGCTGAGAAGAAAGATGCGTGGAAGAGCCATTATGATAGATTACTAAATGAGGAGAATGCATGGGAAGAAGAGACCCTACTCCAAGTAGACCCTATAGAGGGGCCGGCAGTACAAGTAAGCAGCAACGTAGTAAGTAAGGCAATCAAATATATGAAGATGGGGGAAGGCAACCGGTCCATCGGGTATAGCTGCCGAGATGCTGAAGGCATCTGGGTCGGTAGATCACACTATAACCACACGTATTGTTAACCAGGTAATACTAGAAGGTATCATACCAAAGGATTGGTGCAGTAGAATCATTGTCAACTGCTACAAAGGTAAATGTGATAGAGGAAACTATAGAGGTATAAAGCTGATGGACCAGGTCATGAAAGTAACAGAAAGAGTTATAGCATAGTTGATTAGGGACCAGGTGAAACTAGATGAGATACAATTTGGGTTTGTGCCAGGAAGAGGCCCCACTGATGCCCTCTTCCTTGTGAGGCAGTTGCAGGAAAAGTAGTTCGCTAAAAGTCTACCTGGCATTCGTCGATCTCGAGAAAGCCTTTGACAGAGTTCCCCGTGGTATAATCTGGTGGGCTCTTAGAAAACTAGGAGTAGATGAATGGCTTGTGAAAGCTGTATAAGCCATGTATAGGGGAGCAGTCAGCAAAGTTAGGATTAGCAATGAGTATAACGAGGAATTTAGCGTACAGGTCGGTGTCCAC
>OZ024740.1:17987184-17989684 GCA_964016885.1 Eledone cirrhosa
AAACCACCTCCCCAAACATGTCAACAACGACACTATTATTGTGTCTTTCGATGTAGTGAATCTCTACACAACGATCCCACACCAATACGGACTAGAAGCAATAGGATTCTGGCTAGAGAAATATCCCAATGAGATACCTGACAGAATAGAAAAAAGCTTCATCACCGAGGGATTAAAATTCATCCTACAGAACAACTTTTTTGATTTCGATGGCAATACTTACAAGCAAATATCGGGGACTGCGATGGGCACAAAAGCCGCTCCAACTTATGCCAACTTAGTCATGGCATACTTAGAAGTCCAGATATATGAACAGTCCAAATCAAAATACAGATTGAACTTCCACAAATATTTATCAGAGAATTGGAAACGCTACTTGGATGATTGCCTCATTCTTTGGTCCCACACACTCGACCAACTGAAGGATTTCAAAAACTTAATAAACGGCATCAATAACCACATCCAATTCACAATGGAATACAGCCAAGATCAACTCCCATTTCTGGACATCTTAATCACAAAAAAAGACACAAATATCGAAACTGACATACACTACAAACCAACAGATTCCAAACAATATCTGCTATTCACCTCCAACCATCCAAAGCACACGAAGACGAACATTCCTTTTAACCTAGCAAGAAGAATTTGCACAATTATCTCCAATTATGAAACGCGAAATAAAAGACTTCAAGAATTAAAGGAAATTCTACTTGAGAGAGAGTACCCACCATTACTAATAAATAATGGAATAGAAAGGGCTAAAGCAATAGGCATTGATGAATTACGGAAACAGAAACAAATTCAAGGTACGTCCAATATTCTATCATATATCTCAACACACAACCCAAGAAATGCGGAAGCTTACAACACTATTCACAATAACATCCCACTACTAAAACAAAACCCAAGAATGAAAAAAGCCCTTGAAACACACAAAATAATCAAAAGCAAAAGACAACCAAAATCACTGAAAACATTACTCACCAATGCCAAATTACCTACCACAAACCCACAACCAAGTATCAAAAAATGTGGTCGCTCTAATTGTGGAACCTGCACTCACCTCATTGAAGGCAACACGTATACATTTAAATCAGGACAAAATTTTACTGTAAAAAATCACTTCACTTGCTCATCAAAAAATCTAATTTATGCCATTAAATGTAAAGGATGCAATGAAGATTATATAGGACAAACTAAACTCACACTCAGAAACAGAATGACAGTTCATCGCCAACAATTACGAGATCCAACCACGAGACAGATACCACTAAGTGCACATCTAGACATTTGCGCAAGTAATAAGACACCCAAATTCCAAGTCTTCCCATTTTACCTTTGCGCTAACAATACAACAGAACAAATGCGAATAAATAAGGAAAATATGTTTATTCAAAAATTATTATTGTTATTGTTATTATATACAAGCCGAACTGGACTGGGAAAGGTCAACAGTTGACATGATAGTGATTTTGACGATTTTGACTTCAGTACTGTCGGTAATATATGTATATATATATATGTTTGTGAGTGGTGTGCGTGATTGTATGCATGAATGAGTGTTGGTATGTGTGGTTGTGGTTTGTATGCATGAGTATTAGTGTGTGAGTCGTGTCAATAAGTTTTTTTTTTTTTTTTTTTTTTTAATGACCATGCTGTAAAATGGAGGGGTAGAGAGGGCCCTTGAGTCTAGTAAGACATCCTCTCTAGTGCTGGTGGCACAAATAAAAGCACCCAGTCCATGCTGTAAAGTGGCGCTAGTGTTAGGAAGGGCGTCCAACCAGTGTATCAATGCCAAAAAGCTTATCAGCACAGCAACAAAACAGCATAGAAAAATATGAAGACGTCGCATCTCAGAGTTGCAACACTTAATGTTGGCACTCTCAGAGGTAGATCTGCTGAAATAGCGGAGATGCTGGAGAGAAGGCAGGTGGATGTGTGCATGTGCAAGAGGTGAGATGGAGAGGTGCCTCTGCGAGACTAGTCGTAGGCAAGCGTCTTAGCTATAAGCTATTCTGGGTAGGTAAGGATGATGGGTTAGGGGGAGTAGGCATTTTCCTGGCTGAGAAATGGATCAATAAGACAATAGAGGTAGTTCGAGTTAGTAATCGAATAATTAAGCTTAGATTAGTTGTAGGTAGGAGACTACTGACAATCATCTCGGTCTATGCTCCCCAAGCAGGCCTAGGCAAAGATGAGAAAGACTGCTTTTATGAGCAACTTTTGCAAACAACCACAATGACAGAGGACGGAGACATCGTTATGCTAGCAGGAGACTTCAATGATCATGTTGGACAGCTCCAGGATGGTTACACTGGGGTACATGGTGGGCACGGTTACGGTTCAAGAAATGAAGAAGGAGTGAGACTTCTTGAATTTTGTGATGCAAGTACATTGACTATTTGCAACACAAACTTCCAGAAACCTGCCAATCACCTAATAACCTACAAATCTGGTGAGCACATAAGCCAGATTGACTTCCTGCTAGTTAGGCAGC
>OZ024740.1:18011178-18061178 GCA_964016885.1 Eledone cirrhosa
TAGGTAAGGCGGGTCTTCTCTGTTACTGAGTACCGCCAAAGGTCTCGGTCCAGTGACATTGTCTTGGAGAGGTGTAAGTGTGTGATGTCGGAGTTTATCAGCTCGTCCCAGGTTTTTCTAGGTCTGCCTATTCCGTGACTACCGTCTATCTTTATTGCCCTGCACTTTGTTATATCTATATATATATCTATATATATATATCTATATATATATCTATATATATATCTCTATATATATATCTATATATATATCTCTCTCTATATATATATATATATCTATATCTATATCTATATATCTCTATATCTATATCTATATATATATATCTATATCTATATATATATATCTATATCTATATATCTATATCTATATCTATATATATATATCTATATATATATATCTATATATATATCTATATCTATATATATATATCTATATCTATATCGAGGCGGTCGGCACCTTACTGGAGGAGTACGAAAAGTTCACAGGGGCTAAGCTGAACCGGGACAAGTCGATCGGTTTGCAACTCGGCACGTGGAGGGGCAGACCGATGCGCTCCGATGGCGTCGTCGGACGCTGGACGGAGGGCCCGGTGAAGTTGCTCGGGGTCTGGTTCGGACCGGACCTCCAGGTGGAGAAAAACTGGGCGGAGGTTACGAACAGGGTGTTTGCACTGACCCAGAAGTGGGCCAGTTGCAAACTATCCCTGAAAGGTCGGGCGGAGGTGGCGAACACCTACATAGCGTCCGTCATCTACTACCGCCTGACCGTAGTGCCCTGCCCAAGGGAAACCGTCACCAAGATGGAGCGCGCGCTCTTCCAATTCCTTTGGAAGAGGCGGGCTCCTATGGTGAGGAGATCCATCTGCTGTCAACACCCTTCGAAAGGAGGGCTGGGGATGCCGTGGCTAATGATGCGTAAACACGCATTAAGGCTACGGCACCTCTACGTATTCCTCACCGGACAACCGGTGTGGGCCTCGTTTGTGAGACGAACCTTTCCCAGACTCGTCTCACTCACCGAGCTGCAATCCTGGGTCAAGCAAAGACCGAGAAAACTGGGCGCCTGGCACACTGAGTGTGCCCAGGCGCTCACCGCCCTCTGGCAGGCGGATCCGGTTATCAGTGGAGACTCCACCGCAACATTTTATAAAGGGCTGGTACGCAGCAGGTGCGACGACGCCCTCGGAGAAGCCCTAGACATGGAGGAGGACGAACTGGCCAGCCTGTTCGGTAGGACATTCAGCCCGGGACCTATGGACAACTTCCAGAAGTCCCTGGCCTGGCAGTGCTACCGAGGGGCTTTACCCGTTCGAGAAAGGCTCTATAGACACGGGCGCCCGGGTAGGGACCCCGCCAAAAAGATCTGTCCCAGATGCGTGTGCGACGAGGAAACCGTTGCACACGCATTGGTACACTGCTCGGGCGTAGCCGATCTGTGGGGCTATGTCGAACAACTGCTGTCAAGGGTGGGACCGATCCGGTTGACCACCGAGTCTATTGTAATGATCAAGCCGCCTCCCCCCTTCAAAGATGAAGCAGAGGTGGTGTTTCTGTGCGTAATAGCCATGGCGAAAGAGGTTGTATGGTGGACGCGTCTGAAAGGACTGAGGTCAGGCACCTTTCTCTCTGGCCAACAACTGGTCCGTTTCTTCCGATATCATTTCGGAAGAAGGATCAGGATGGAGAGAGAGGTGCTGCACCCCAGTCGTTTCTATGAAAGATGGGTGAAAGTGGCGAGAATGGCCCGTGTGAATGGGCCTTCACTCTACATCAGACTATAGGTGAGGAAGATGAAAGACCAAGGGAGCACCCCTTCTCTGTGCTCCTGAGGAGAAGGGTTGCACACTTTTTTCGGGGGTGTGTGCGACCCCCCAAGGCGCCTCCTCTCTATTGAGGATTTTGTTAAAAATTTTATTTTTTGTTATATCTTATTTTATTTTTATATTTTGTTATTGCCTCCTCCTTATTGAGGATGCCTTTTTGTGTAAACTCCCCCCTTTGTACTTGTCCCACTTTTGATGCCCTAGTGGCAAATAAAAGAAACTTATCTATCTATCTATCTATCTATCACTGACCTGTGGGGCTATGTAGAACGACTATTGTCGCGGGTGGGACCAATCCAGTTGACCACCGAGTCCATTGTCATGATCAAACCGCCACCCTCCTTCAAAAACGAAGGAGAGGCGGTTTTCCTTTGTGTGATAGCTATGGCGAAAGAGGTTGTATGGTGGACAAGGTTGAAAGGGCTGAGGTCAGACACCTTTCTCTCCGGCCAACAACTGATTCTTTTTTTCAAATACCACTTTGGAAGAAGAATCAGGATGGAGAGAGAGGTGCTGTACCCCAGCAAGTTTTATGAAAGGTGGGTGAAAGTGGCGAGAATGGCCCGAGTGAATGGGCCTTCTCTCTATATCAGCCTGTAGGTTGAGGAAAAGGAGGAGGAGAGGAAAGGAGTACAAGCTCTTCGTACTCCTGGAGATGAGGGTTGCACATTTTTTTTCGGGGCTGTGTTACCCATATAAACTGTCTCCCTCTATTGGGGAAAATCGACTAACTTTTAAATTCCATCTGTGATAACATTTTACACGTTTTTATTGTATGTAAACTTCCCCCTTTGTATTTGTCCCCTTCTTTTGTGCCCCTGTGGCTAATAAAGAAATATATCTATCTATCTATCTATCTATCTATCTATCTATCTATCTACCGCGACTCTCGGACAGCGAGGCGAAGTTCTGCGAAAAGCCGATTTCAGCCACTGAGATAGGGGACGCGCTGAGCCAATGCGGCAAACGCAAATCTCCAGGTCTCGACGGTCTACCCTACGAATTTTACGTAGCAATGCCGGACTTATTCTCCGGTCTCCTGGAAGCGGTCTACTGCAACTGGCAACAGAACGGGAGAATTCCCAGTTCTGTAACCGGGGGCGTGGTCACACTAATCAGGAAGGACGAGAATAAGGGGGATGACATAGGCAACTTCCGGCCCATAACTCTGCTAAACACAGAGTTACAGATTTTGGCCAAGGTGTTGGCAAAGAGGCTGGCGCTTGTCGTCGAGAACCTGGTGGGAGAAGCGCAGACATGCGCGATCCCGACCAGGTCCATACACGACAACCTCCACCTCATGCGATACATCATAGAGAGGGTAGGGTGTAAACCCGGCTTCGGTGGGGCCCTGATCAACTTGGATCAGTCTAAGGCTTTCGATAGGGTTGACCATCGTTACCTGGATGCGGTGCTCGAGGCGGCAGGCTTCGGACCCGTGTTCAGGGGCTGGATTGCTGCAATGCACAACAGCAACATCTGCTCAAGGGTCAAGGTGAACGGTTACCTCTCGGAGCCGTTCCATATTACGCGATCCATTCGACAGGGATGCCCTCTCTCCTCCCTTCTGTACGTACTGACTCTCGAGCCACTACTGCGGAAGCTGGAGCTATTGCAGGGCATCCCTCTGGAACCGGGACTGCGGAAAGCGGTGTCGGCCTACGCCGACGACGTGACAGTAATGGTGTCGAGCGCCTCGCAAATCGAGAAAGTCGGCACCTTACTAAAGGAATACGAAAGTCTCACAGGAGCGAAGCTGAACCGGGACAAGTCCATCGGTTTGCAACTCGGATCGTGGAGAGGCAGACCGATGCCTTCCGATGGCGTCGTCGGACGCTGGACGGAAGGACCGGTAAAGCTGCTCGGGGTCTGGTTTGGTCCGGACCTCCAGGTGGAGAAGAACTGGAACGAAGTGACGGCCAAGGTGTTTGCACTCACCCAGAAGTGGGCCGAGTGCAAACTATCCTTGAAAGGTCGAGCGGAGGTGGCGAACACTTTTATAGCGTCCGCCATCTACTACCGCTTGACCGTCGTGCCTTGTCCAGCCAAAACGCTCGCCAAAATGGAGCGCGCCCTCTTCCGATTCCTTTGGAAGAGGCGGGCTCCTTTGGTAAGAAGATCCATCTGCTGCCAACACCCTTCTAACGGAGGGCTGGGGATGCCGTGGTTGACGATGCGCAAACACGCGCTCAGGCTGCGGCATCTCTACGTATTCCTCACCGGACAACCGGTGTGGGCCCCGTTCGTGAGGCGAGCCTTCCCACGACTCGTCTCACTGACCGAGCTGCAGTCCTGGGTCAAGCAGAGACCGAGGAAAATGGGCGACTGGCACATCGTATGTGCTCAGGCGCTCACAGCCCTCTGGCAGGCGGACCCGGCGATCAGTGGAGACTCCACTTCGTCATTCTATAGAGGGTTGGTCCGCAGCAAGTGCGACGACGCGCTCGGTGAAACTCTGGGCGTGGAGGAAGATGAACTGGCCAGTCTGTTCGGTAGGACCTTCCGCCAGGGACCGATGGACAACTTCCAAAAGTCCCTGGCCTGGCAGTGCTACCGAGGAGCTCTACCAGTTCGAGACAAGCTCTACAGACATGGGCGCCCGGGCAGGGACCCTGCAAAAAAGATCTGTCCGAGGTGCGTGCGAGACGAAGAAACCGTCGCGCACGCATTCATACACTGCCCGGGCGTCACTGACCTGTGGGGATATGTAGAACGACTATTGTCGCGGGTGGGACCAATCCAGTTGACCACCGAGTCCATTGTCATGATCAAACCGCCACCCTCCTTCAAAAACGAAGGAGAGGCGGTTTTCCTTTGTGTGATAGCTATGGCGAAAGAGGTTGTATGGTGGACAAGGTTGAAAGGGCTGAGGTCAGACACCTTTCTCTCCGGCCAACAACTGATTCTTTTTTTCAAATACCACTTTGGAAGAAGAATCAGGATGGAGAGAGAGGTGCTGTACCCCAGCAAGTTTTATGAAAGGTGGGTGAAAGTGGCGAGAATGGCCCGAGTGAATGGGCCTTCTCTCTATATCAGCCTGTAGGTTGAGGAAAAGGAGGAGGAGAGGAAAGGAGTACAAGCTCTTCGTACTCCTGGAGATGAGGGTTGCACATTTTTTTCGGGGGTCTGTGTTACCCATATAAACTGTCTCCCTCTATTGGGGAAAATCGACTAACTTTTAAATTCCATCTGTGATAACATTTTACACGTTTTTATTGTATGTAAACTTCCCCCTTTGTATTTGTCCCCTTCTTTTGTGCCCCTGTGGCTAATAAAGAAATATATCTATCTATATATCTATCTATATATCTATATCTATCTCTGTTTAAATGCGCGTGGCCTGGGCTCAACTTGGAAGCAAGCAATGCTTCTAAATGACCTCAGGTCACAACGTATAGATGTGATGGTTATTTGCGAGGCCCGGATCAGCAACGTGCGACAGCTGGCCCCCACCTTTGATGACTTTGAGATTCACGCATCTCTCTGTCAGCCCGGAGGTGGGTGTGGAGTCGTCGTTCTGCTGCAAAAACATCTGGGTCTCGCAACACAGATGGTACATTTGGACCCCGAGGGTCGACTAGTGGTTCTGGACCTTGGCAGTGGTAAAGGCGGAGCGTTTAGGTTGGTAGCCGCCTACGGCCCTTTCGGGTCAATGCGGCCAGACTTCTTCCATCGTCTGGAGACTTTTCTAGGGACGTCCCACTCCTTGCTATTAGCGGGGGACTGGAATGGTATCCTAGATGCACGCTGGGACTACGTAGGGGCCTGTCCCGATAGAGAGGGGTGTAATGGCCTCAAAGGGTTAATCGGTCGATTTGACCTGGCCGATAGATATCGACTAGATTTTCCGACTGCGCCAACCTGGACTTGGGCAAATCGTAGCGGATCATCTAGGTCGTACCTAGATAGGTGCTTAGTTAGAAATAAGGATAAGGACTTTTTAAGGTGTCCAAAAATGCGCATGGTTGGCTATTCAGACCACAAGTTAGTGACCTGCATGATCAACCTTGACAGAACTCATAGACAGGGACCCGGTTACTGGAAGCTCAACTTGTCCTTACCGGCAAGTAAGGCTTACAGGGACCGGATTAGCACTTTAGTTAAGGAGCGGATGACGGGCGCCATCGTCAACAGCAGGTGGTGGGGATCTCTCAAAAGAGAGATTAGAGTAGTCTCTATAGAATTTAGTAAGGAGTTAGCCTCCAATAGAAATAGGAAGGAAAGGGAGTTGGTAGATAGTGTAGAAGAGGCAATTAGAAGCGGCGACGTGGCCAGAGTGCTAGCGTCGAGAACGGCTCTGGGCCAGTTCTTCGACGCGAAACACGAAGGCTGCATCGTCCGAAGCAAAATACGTGCTCTGGGAAACGAGGGGACCAAAGCTGTTAGCTGGGCCCGCGTGACAGAAGCCAAAAGAGGGAGCAGATCCACTATCCGGTCTTTGCGAGACCAGGATGGACGGGTGATCCTTGAACCTAAGCAGATGTGCGAGGCTTTTCAAAAGCACTTTGCCGGATTGTTCGGAAGGGGCGGGGGGCCGGTTGGGGACGTGGACTTCGGTCCATACCTCGACGGCCTCCCGCGTCCTTCGGACAGGGAGGCGAAGTCCTGCGAGGAGCCGATTTCAGCCGCTGAGATAGAGGACGTGCTGAGCCTATGCGGCAAACGCAAATCCCCGGGTCTCGATGGTCTTCCATACGAACTATATCTAGCTATGCCGGACTTGTTCCCCGATCTCCTCGAGGCGGTCTACTGCAACTGGCAACAGAACGGGAGAATTCCCTGTGCTGTGACCAAGGGCGTAGTCACGCTAGTGAGGAAGGACGAGAACAAGGGGGACGATATAAATAATTTCAGGCCCATAACTCTGCTAAATACAGAGTTACAGATTTTGGCCAAGGTGCTAGCAAAGAGGTTGGCGCTTGTCGTGGGCAACCTGGTGGGAGATGCGTAGACATGTGCTATCCCGTCCAGGTCCATCCACGATAACCTCCACCTCATGCGATACATCATAGAGAGGGTTGGGAACGAACACGGCTTTGGTGGGGCCCTGATCAACTTGGATCAATCTAAGGCATTCGATAGGGTCGACCATGGTTACCTGGATGCGGTGCTAGCGGCGGCAGGCTTCGGACCCGTTTTCAGGGGGTGGATCAATGCCATGCACAGCAGCCACATCTGCTCTAGGGTCAAGGTGAACGGCTACCTCTCGGAGCCGTTCGAAATCGCGCGGTCCATCCGACAGGGGTGCCCTCTCTCCTCCCTTCTGTATGTAATGACTCTAGAGCCACTGCTGCGGAAGTTGGAGTTGTTACAGGGCATCCCGTTGGAACCGGGATTGCGGAAAGCAGTGTCAGCCTACGCCGATGACGTAACAGTAATGGTGTCGACGGCCTCGGAAATCGGGGCGATCGGCACCTTACTGGAGGAGTACGAAAGGTTTACAGGGGCTAAGCTGAACCGGGACAAGTCGATCGGTCTGCAACTCGGCACGTGGAGGGGCAGATCGATGCCCTCCGATGTCGTCGTCGGGCGCTGGACGGAGGGCCCGGTGAAGTTGCTCGGGGTCTGGTTCGGACCAGACCTCCAGGTGGAGAAGAACTGGGGTGAGGTGACGAACAGGGTGTTTGCACTGACCCAGAAGTGGGCCGAGTGCAAACTGTCCCTGAAAGGTCGGGCGGAGGTGGCGAACACTTATATAGCGTCCGTCATCTACTATCGCCTGACCGTTGTGCCTTGCCCAAGGGAAACGCTCGCCAAAATGGAGCGCGCACTCTTCCAATTCCTTTGGAAGAAGCGGGCTCCTATGGTGAGGAGATCCATCTGCTGTCAACACCCTTCGAAAGGAGGGCTGGGGATGCCGTGGCTGATGATACGTAAACACGCATTAAGGCTACGGCACCTTCAGGTATTCCTCACCGGTCAACCGGTGTGGGCCCCGTTTGTGAGGCGAGCCTTTCCCAGACTCGTCTCACTCACCGAGCTGCAATCCTGGGTCAAGCAAAGACCGAGAAAACTGGGCGCCTGGCACACCGAGTGTGCCCAGGCGCTCACGGCTCTCTGGCAGGCGGACCCGGCTGTCAGTGGAGAATCCACCTCGTCATTCTATAGAGGGCTGGTGGTTAGCAGGTGCGACGACGCCCTCGGAGAAGCCCTAGTCATGGAGGAAGACGAACTGGCCAACCTGTTCGGTAGGACATTCAGCCCGGGACCCATGGATAACTTCCAGAGGTCCCTGGCCTGGCAATGCTACAGAAGGGCTCTGCCCGTTCGAGAAAGGCTCTACAGACACGGGCGCCCGGGTAGGGACCCATCGAAAAAGATCTGTCCCAGATGCGTGTGCGACGAGGAAACCGTTGCACACGCATTGGTACACTGCTCGGGCATTGCCGATCTGTGGGGCTATGTCGAACAACTGCTGTCAAGGGTGGGACCGATCCGGTTGACCACCGAGTCTATTGTAACGATCAAGCCGCCTCCCCTCTTCAAAAACGAAGGAGAGGCGGTGTTTCTGTGTGTAATAGCCATGGCGAAAGAGGTTGTATGGTGGACGCGTCTGAAAGGACTGAGGTCAGACACCTTTCTCTCTGGCCAACAACTGGTCCGTTTCTTCCGATATCATTTCGGAAGAAGGATCAGGATGGAGAGAGAGGTGCTGCACCCCAGCCGTTTCTATGAAAGATGGGTGAAAGTGGCGAGAATGGCCCGTGTGAATGGGCCTTCACTCTACATCAGACTATAGGTGAGGAAGATGAAAGACCAAGGGAGCACCCCTTCTCTGTGCTCCTGAGGAGAAGGGTTGCACACTTTTTTCGGGGGTGTGTGCAACCCCCCAAGGCGCCTCCTCTCTATTGAGGACTTTGTTATAAATTTTATTTTTTGTTATATTTTATTTTATTTTTATATATTGTTATTGCCTCCTCCTTATTGAGGACGCCTTGTTTTGTAAACTCCCCCCATTGTACTTGTCCCACCTTTGATGCCCTGGTGGCAAATAAAAGAAACATATCTATCTCTATATCTATCTATATATATATCTATATATATATCTATCTATCTCTCTGTGTAGGCGTAGGACAGAACAAAGGAGAGGCACAGAAACAAAGAAAGGAATCCCCAGTCACTGAAGAGGTCACAGAGTGTGTGACGAAAGAACTATGACAATATATAAACAACTATCTGGTTGTGGAACCAACCAACCAACCAGAAATTTATATAGATATATATATATATCTATCTATATATTTATATATATATAGATATATATATAGATATATATAGATATAGATATATATATAGATATATATATAGATATAGATATATATATATATATAGATATATATATAGATATAGATATATATATATATATATATATATATATATATAGATATATATCTATATATCTATATAGATATATATAGATATATATATAGATATATATAGATATAGATATATATAGAGATATATATATATATATATATATAGATATATATATAGATATATATAGATATAGATATATATAGATATATATATATATATATAGATATATAGATATATCTAGATATATATATATCTAGATATATATATATATAGATATATATATAGATATATCTAGATATATATATATCTAGATATATATATAGATATATATATAGATATATATATAGATATAGATATATATATAGATATATATAGATATAGATATATATATATATAGAGACATATATATAGATATATATAGATATATATAGATATATATATATATAGATATATATATAGATATATATATATATTTTTATATAGATATATATATAGACATATATATATATATATATATATATAGATAGATAGATAGATATAGAGAGATAATGTAGGAGGTGATATTATTGCATGATGATATTTGTTTTTGAAATGCGCATAGTAAAATACATGGAACTCTTTTAACCATCTTTTGTTCTTGGAGAGAGAGAGAGAGAGAGCGTGTGTATGTGTTTATATAGAGAGAAGAAAGTGTATACACGCACACACACGTATATCAGTATTTATCTTTATATATCTATTTTTATTTATCTCTATTAATACATTTCAATTTACAACTCTCTCTATCCATCTATCCCTGTCTCTACCGATCTATCTACCTCACCTATGTATTGTCAACTTAAACTGTTCATGCCTGTTAGGTTTGATAGCTACAAGGCCACCTGAACAGAAGCTCAACGTTTTTGCCTTCTTTTGTAATTAATCTCCCCCCCCCCCCCACCTACCGCCATTCGGAGAATTTCCAAACAGTTTACCTCAACTGAACTCCTATCACATGTATTGGTCGGCCAGGAGCTAAAATGCACTAAACCTGGGTGCCATGCAACGCGATTGAACTAACAAGTGTGTGGTTGCAAGACAAACTTCGTAACCACAGCCATGCTTACACCCACAGCTCTCTCTTTCCATTTGATATATATTTATATATCATTCCACTGCAAAGTGGTCGTGAAGGCGCCACGGCAAAAAAGCACCCAGCACTCACTGTAAATGAGGTTGGTGTTAGGAAGGGCATCCAGCTGTAGAAATCAAGCCTGAATCAGTTCCGTCCCACCCTTGCAAGCAGGGGAAAAGCGGACGTAAAATGATGATGATGATGATAGAAAAGCCTCTATAGGACTAGAACTGTTTCATTCGGGAGAAATCATCAGGAAGCCCCTGATTGAACCCGGGACAAATTTTATATATATATATATGTGTGTGTGTGTGTGTGTGTTAGGTAATTCCGAAGGAAAAAAAAAGAGTGCTCTATGTATAGAACAGAGCTATTTAATTAGAAAGTGAACAAAACAAAATATAACTACTCCATTACCAAAGGTTTCTGGATCCCAGACAATAATAATATACGTCTGGATCGTTCGTCAGACAGAGATGTTATGGATAAAAAATATATACATATATACACACACATACATATATATATAGAGAGAGAGAGAGATATACAAAAGCGTGGAGAACTTAATATTGCTAACAAAAGTTTATTGGACCGTATGACAACCAATAATACACCTTACTATATATATATATATATATATATATATATTGAAAGGATAACAAGGACGATTGGTTACTCTTTCATTACATTTATTGGTAGGTGACGCGCGTTTCGCCACTGATCAGCTCAAGGTTCGATCTGGATCGATCTTATCCGACTCAATAATCGGCAGCTCGACGGACCCTTTAATCGAGCTGCCGATTATTGAGTTGGATAAGATCGATACAGATAGAACCTTGAGCTGATCAGTGGCGAAACGCGCGTCACCTACCAATAAATGTAATGAAGGAGTAACCAATCGTCCTTGTTATCCTTTCAATATATTACACTCTGTATAGCTCTACACCTCGACACTGAAGTGAACCTAAACATCGAGTGCTCACCCGGGTGAACCTACAGTAACTCCAAGTTACACTCCCTAGATATAGATATATATACATATATATATTTTATAAAGAGCTGGGACCCCGACTCTTTATAATATAACCATACTCTACTACCCCAAGTATTGAGTACTCTGTTGAGTAATGGTCTAATCAGTTTCAAACTGAATCTATCAAGAAATATAGTTTCTGGGATATTTACAGTTCAATACCTACTTTTTTTAACCACCCTCTGTGTGTGTGAAGGAGAGTAGAGATAGAAATGTAAGATTTAGATGCCAATATATAAGTAAGCAGGAACGAAGTCAAGTTGGCACCAGAATTGAACTTTATTGCATATGACAATTGTTTCGATATCGATCAGACCAGGGTTCGGTCGTAATGTTCGGAGACCGACTCTGCACTGACATCTCATCAGGCGCAGAACACACATGTATGTATATATATATATATATATATATATATTGAGCACTTTGCCAGACTTTTCGAAGATTGTGTTTCGTTATTTCGTGGGCCGAGATTCCGATTCTCGATAATTTATTTGTGTATATATATATATATATATATATATATATATATATATACATACAGACAGAAAGGGCTTTATATCAAAATGGTTGGTACCATGTATGAATGTATTGGATGGGTCGGCATGTAAAATGAAACGTGAGATGTGGTGCTCCACCCCGACCTGTCTAGGAGGACACTAACACCGAATTGGTATTGACTTGGACCATAACAACCAACTATACTTTTACCAGCATGGTAATACATCTATATATATATATATATATATATATTTAATATAGAAAGGTTTCTACAGGACTAGAACTGTTTCATTCCGGAGAAATCATCAGGTCTTCCTGATGATTTCTCCGGAATGAAACAGTTCTAGTCCTGTAGAAACCTTTCTATATTAAATATTTATACTCTGCTTTGTATTGAGTTCCCTACTTACTGTGGTTACCCCCGATTGAACCCGTGATAAACTTATATATGTATATATATATATATACACACACACACACACAAACATACTATACACAGATACTCTTCCCGCGGACTGAGTGCTCCTAAACCCTTGAATATCTTATACCAAGTTTTTACTACAATATATATACGTGTATGTGTGTGTAAAAAGTAAAAGTGAAAAAAGCAGAGGGGTATATTTATTTATATATTCAAAGATTATTTTGTCTTTAATCCGACAGAATAAATATTTTCATAATTGTTACATTAAATGGATTTGTCAAATATTGACGGTTTCGATATTGCTATGTCAATCTCATCAAATATTTTTAAAAGTTTGTTCTCATATTCTGTGGGCAATAAGAACACGTGTACACACACACACACACACACACACACACACACACACACACACACACACATATAATATATATATATAAAATGATATTAAATAAATGGAAACTATATTTATAAAACCATATTTATTCTATTATATATATTTCAAGGGTACCAGAAAACTTTGGTACGCTTTCATCAGATAAAATACAAAGAGTGATTTATAAATTTTGACATAGCAAAGGAAAATCATACCTTATCAGTTGAATGAATATTCCTTGGGTAGTATATATATATATATATATGTAAAAGTTCTATTTAAATTGTTGGGATACAAGCAAATATTTTTATAACTGATATAAAGCACTCAACAAATATTTGGAGTAAAAATACGATATTAACAAATGGAAACTATATTTATAAAACCATATTTATTTCATTATACATATTTCAAGGACACCAAGTTACATTATGGTGTGCTTTCATCAGATAAAATATAATATAGATCAGTTTTATAAATAAATATTGACATACCCTTAAAGAATGCAACCATTGCTGTTGGAATCTCCCGGATATATATATATATATATATATATATATATATATATATATATATATACGCTCACATACATGCTCTCTCATAAAACTCACAGTTTATATATTTGCTGTATGTGCCCTAAAGCGTTGTTTTTATCTATGCTATATATCATTGTACCCTTCTATCAGAGTTTATTTCTCGTTTCTTTCCCCTTCCTCGTATGATATATATATATAGTGGAATATTATTATTTTTGAAAACCATATTTATTTCATTATACATATTTCAAGGACACCAAGTTACATTATCTCTATAGACACTAAAATCCTCAGCTCTAAGGAGTTTAAAACAGATGAATGTCTTCGAAAGTTGTTGTTGAGGACAGTTCAGGTAGCAGAACAGCATTAATATTTAAAATAACCTTGATCTTTTGTCATATAAATTATATATATATAATATATATAAACTTATGTAGATATATATATATATATATATATATATATCTATACATGAATATATACATACATGTACATATACATACACTCACATTTTCAGAGCCACACAAGTTTCTGTTTCTACTATCATATGTTGTTTCTCTTTCCCCATAAATGAGATAAAACCTGTCTCCCTCTCTCATACAGTCTCTCTATCTCACACACAGTCTCTCTATCTCACACACAGTCTCTCTATCTCTCAGACAGTCTCCCTCCCTCTCTCTCAGTCTCCCTCTCCCACACAGTCTCCCTCTCACGCACATATACAACATACATACACACATATTATCTAATCCATCAGTCTTATTTAAAAGCAGATGTCATGTTTAGATGAGGGAGGACCGGGGTAGGAGAGGTATTTTCAGACATCACGACAATAACGACAACGACAATAACAACGGCAACAACATCTACAACTATATCAACAACAAAAGTAACAAGATGGATAAAGAGAATGAAGTACGTTGAAAGTGGTTCTACTTACGATGTTTCAAGTGTATTTGTCCACTTCAACATTACTATGGCGGCATCAAACTCCACACGCTCTCTCTCTCTATCAAGTCATTAAGTGTTCCTCAGAGTTGTTGCTGTTGTTATTATTGTAATGGTGTATTTTATGTATGAAAAAAAAAGGTAAAAAAGTCAGCCAAAGACCACCAGCAACAACAACAGGTCACCGTCCTTATTCTTGTAGCTTCTAATGTCCTTACTATTCGGCTCTCTCTGTCTCTCCCACAACGCTGCTTTCTTCGCATAAACTACACTACTACGGTTCATAATGGTTCTACTCCGAATGGATGTGGTCATTCACTAGTAGTAATAGTAGTAGTAATAGTAGTAGAGGCGGTATTCTTTGATGACAATTATGGTGATGTGTATGGTGGGTAGAGGGAGAGAAAAGCTAGAAGGGGAAAGTTGTTCGGTATGTGAAGCGGATCGTAGTAGTAGTAATAGTAGTGGTGGTGGGGGTAGTGGCTATAGTTGTAGTATGAGAGGAAAATGGAGGAGGGGTAAATGTGTGTGGTGGTGTAGATGGGGAAACAGAAAGTTATGTGATGGTAGTGTTAATGGTTGTGGTGGTGTTAGGGGTGGTGGTAGTGTTAGGGGTAGTGGTGGTGGTGGTAGTGTTAGGGGTAGTGGTGGTGGTAGTGTTAGAGGGGGTGGTGTTAGTGTTAATGGTGGTGGTGGTAGTGTTAGAGGGGGTGGTGGAAGCGTTAATGGTGTTGGTGGTGTTAGTGGTGATGTTAATGGTAGGGTGACGGCAAATGAAGGTAGATGGAGTGAAAGAGAGTGTGTGAGGATTAAAGAGTTTATATTGTCAAGTGTGTCCTTCTTTTTTTATAGATTGGAGAGTGATTTAGCTGCTATTTTTTAGCAGGTTGAGTGACAACATAGCTGTTCACTCATTCGCTCACTAGTAAACGTAATAGTTGTTACTGTCTAGTCCCAGGTCAGGCGTGATCCAGCAGACACAGGTTCAAGGTAGTTCAGCCGTGATTTTGGTTTCTATTTTTAGCAGATCCAGCGGTCACGTAAAAGCCCCTTCATTGTCTTAATAGTAGTAGTAGTAGTAGTAGTAGTAGTAGTAGTAGTAGTAGTAGTAGTAGTAGTGGTGTTATAGTAGTAGTAGTAATGGTGGTGTTATAGTAGTAGTAGTAGTGGTGGTATTGGTGGTGTTATAGTAGTAGTGAGGGTGGTGGTGGTGGTGTTGTAGTACTGGCAGTAGTAGTAATAGTAGTAGTAGTAGTAGTAGTAGTAGTAGCAGTAGCAGTAGTAGTAGTAGTAGTAACAGTAGTAGTAGTAACAGTAGTAGTAGTAGCAGTAGCCGCAGTAGTAGCAGTAGTAGTAGCAGTAGTAGTAGCAGTAGTAGCAGTAGTAGTAGTAGTAGTAGTAGTAGTAGTAGATCCAGTCACACAGCAGTCATAATCAAAATAGTTGTCAAGACACTTGTCAGATTTTCATTTTTTGCGTTTGTTAGTGTGAAGAGGGGGGGGGATCTTGGGTGTGTGTCTGTTTGTGTGTGTGTGTGTTTATGTCCATATGTGTATATATATGTGTGTTTGTGTCCGTGTCCGTGTGTGTGTTTCTGTATATGGTGTGGGTGGGGTAGGTGGGAAAAGAAAAGCGTTTGTGTATATTTTCAAGTTAGTTTCAGTGTGTGTATGTATGTAATGTACACATGAATATGTGCACATATATATGTATATATATATGTATTCATATATATATATACTTTTCATTCGTTTATATATATATATATATATATATATATATATATATATATATATATATATACGATATTAAACAAATGGAAACTATATTTATAAAACCATATTTATTTCATTATACATATTTCAGGGATACCATATTAGAAATATGGCATGCCTTCTTCAGATAAAATACAATATATAAAATATTTACTCGTTGTAACCCAACAATTTTAAATAAAACTTTTGCATATATATATATATATATATATATATATATATATATATATATATATATATATATATATATATATATATATACATATACATATATATATGTGTGTGTGAGTGTGTGTGTGTGTGAGTGTGTGTGTATGAGTGTGAGTGTGAGAGTGTGTGTGTGTGTGTGTGTGTGTGTGTGAGTGTGTATGTGAATTTGTGTGTGTGAGTGTGTTAGTGTGAGTGTGTGAATTTGTGTGTGTGAGTGTGTTAGTGTGAGTGTGTGTGTGTGTACATACATGTGTGTTTCCCTGCTGTTTCCCTCATTTTCAAGCCTCCAAAAGATGATATATATATATATATATATATATATATATATATATATATATATATATATATATATATATATACCTTCTGATGAATGTCCAACTAGGCTTGAAAATCAATTAAAGGATTTTATTAATTTTTCAAGTTACCAATATTAAGCATATTTACATGTCTGTATAGTAAAAATGGGTGACATATATACACAATCACGCTGTCTCAATTACATCTGTTCCCTCCACCTGTGGGTCCCAGCCGACAGGATGGAGAATGTATTGCCCCAGAGGTGGAGGGAGACACACTGAAACAGACACTCCACCTTGCCAGGCAGCCTACTCTGCATCCAGGGACATTGGGTAGTATAGTCAAACCGGAGCCCTCACCTCAATGCTTGCAATAAAGTAGACCCTACTAAAGGTATCCAAGGACCAGATAGTGATGTGGTACAATGGATTCTACCACCCATGCAGGCCACAGTAGGATTTCAACACAAATTTCAAAGAGCTGGAAAAAAAACCCCAAGGTATGTTACCCCATACTTTAACAATTCCACCAATCCACAACCCTTTGAATTTTCTACCACATTGATCTGGCTTTTTGAAAATGTATTGGTCTTTATTACATATTCGGAGGGCTTGAAAATCCCCCCCCCCCCCCGCTTATTAATTTTTTTCAGAATTTTTACAACTTTTATTCCACTCTCACCCCCGCTTATTAAATTTTGTTAATCTATCTCTGGTGGAATGTTTTGTAAGTCATTCATATTGATACAGCAGCTGGAGAATAATTTTATTTTACATTAAAAACAACATTATATATGACAAAAAAAAGCACATTACAAGAAATCCCATATTTATGAATGTACACTATACAAGTACTGAGCCCCCCCCCCCCCACACTCGATTATAATAATTTAAGATAATGTCCAAACCCACCCACCCCTATTATTTGGGACCTGATAGTATCTCACAACACTTCATATTAACTGCACTAGTAAACTGCTAAAAGTGTGATAGGTAAATTTGACCTCAGCTGGATTTGACCTCAGCTGGATTTGACCTTAGCTGGATTTGAACTCAGCTGGATTTGACCCCAGCTGGATTTGATCCCAGCTGGATTTGACTTCAGCTGGATTTGACCTCAGCTGGATTTGACCTCAGCTGGATTTGACCTCAGCTGGATTTGACCCCAGCTGGATTTGACCCCAGCTGGATTTGACCCCAGCTGGATTTGATCCCAGCTGGATTTGACTTCAGCTGGATTTGACTTCAGCTGGATTTGACTTCAGCTGGATTTAAACTCAGAATTAAGATAAACTATTTTCTCCTACACACTAATGACTCAATTTTTCTCCAAAATATGTTTAGAAAAGCAGTGTTTATTGTGCTGTATTGTGTGTGATAGTGTGTGCATGCATGTGTGTGTGTGATAGTGTGTGTGCGTGTGTGTGATAGTGTGTGTGTATGTAGCAGCAACAGGACTAAAGAAACACGACACACCTATCTCAGGTATTATGTCTGTTATTCCAGTAACTAGGTGTGAAACACATCTCTCTTAACATTGTCATACAGTACTCCATAGTTTGTATATTGTTGTCTAAGGTGTAATAGGTGTAAAATGTGACAATTACCTCATACACATCTTTGAATCAGTAATATTTTTGTTGTTTAGCCCCAGGCAGGACTGGAATAACCCCTTTTCAGGCCTTAAGCACTTAAAAGATTATGGTGTCCCCACCCCATTTATGAAGACAAATATAAATTCTTCTTCTCCCACTTATTTCTGAGAGGGTCGTGGGGTCAGAGTCCTCAAACACTCCTTCCAGCAGGTCCTGTCAGAAGTAACCACCTCCAACTGATCCAGATGGATCCCCAAGCATGACCATCCAAGCTCATGGATGTTATTCAACCATCTTGCTCGGGGGTCTACCCCTGGGTCTCCTGCCAGTTGGTTTTGCCCATAAAATCTGTCCAGCAATTCTTTCCAGAGACATTCTAACCAGATGGCCATAAAATCGGGACTGTGATCACCTAATTCGGAGAAGTAGAATCAATTTGACTAAAATGGAGCCCTCTTCCCTTGATGCCCTAAGCATGTCTCTATTTTGTTTAACAGTTAATCTCACCTATGAAGGTATGTGGTTTAGTGGTTAGAGTATTTGGTACAGGATCATAAAGCCATGAGTTCGATTCCCAGCGGCACATTGTGTCCTTGAGCAAGACACTTTATTTCATGTTGCTTCAGTCCACTCAGCTGGCAAAAATGAGTTGTACCTGTAATTCAAAGGACCAGCCTTATCACATTCTGTGTCACACTGAATCTCCCTGAGAACTACGTTAAGAGTATGCATGTCTGTGGAATGCTCAGCCACTTACACATTAATTTCATGAGCAGGCTGTTCCGTTGATCGCATCAACTGGAACATTCAATGTCATAACATACTGTGTCATGCTGAATCTTCCTGAGAATTACAATAAGGGTGCATGTGTTTGTGGAATACTCAGCCACTTACACTATAGTACAAGATGGACTAAACCTGTAATTCAAAGGCCCAGCCTTGTCACACACTGTGTCATGTTGACTCTTTCTGAGAACGACATCAAGGGTACATTTCTGTTGTGGAATACTCTACCAATTACTCCCTAATTTCATGGATAGGCTGTTCCATTGATCAACCCACTAGAACACCCAATAGCAGCCCATTTCATGTTATTTATCTCTCAACACTGAAACCCTGGCAATCAATTTTCAAAGAAGATCTCCATAGGACTGGACTGGGAAACTATGATGCTGCAGCTGATTGTGTAAATTCGAGAAGACTCATTGCCCAATATATCCCAGGGCATGAGAGGACCTAAGACTAAGACTAAGACTCTGATCTAGTTGTGAGATCCCTGGAAGGTCAGACCCACTCTAATGTACTTGTGAGATCCCTGGAAGGTCAGACCCACTCTAATGTACTTGTGTGATCCCTGGAAGGTCAGACCCACTCTAATGTACTTGTGTGATCCCTGGAAGGTCAGACCCACTCTAATGTACTTGTGTGATCCCTGGAAGGTCAGACCCACTCTAATGTACTTGTGTGATCCCTGGAAGGTCAGACCCACTCTAATGTACTTGTGTGATCCCTGGAAGGTCAGACCCACTCTAATGTACTTGTGTGATCCCTGGAAGGTCAGACCCACTCTAATGTACTTGTGTGATCCCTGGAAGGTCTGACCTACTCTAATGTACTTGTGTGATCCCTGGAAGGTCTGACCTACTCTAATGTACTTGTGTGATCCCTGGAAGGTCTGACCTACTCTAATGTACTTGTGAGATCCCTGGAAGGTCAGACCCACTCTAATACACTTGTGTGATCCCTGGAAGGTCAGACCCACTCTAATACACTTGTGTGATCCCTGGAAGGTCTGACCTACTCTAATGTACTTGTGTGATCCCTGGAAGGTCAGACCCACTCTAATGTACTTGTGTGATCCCTCGAAGGTCAGACCCACTCTAATGTACTTGTGTGATCCCTGGAAGGTCAGACCCACTCTAATGTACTTGTGTGATCCCTGGAAGGTCAGACCCACTCTAATGTACTTGTGTGATCCCTGGAAGGTCAGACCCACTCTAATGTACTTGTGTGATCCCTGGAAGGTCAGACCCACTCTAATGTACTTGTGTGATCCCTGGAAGGTCAGACCCACTCTAATGTACTTGTGTGATCCCTGGAAGGTCAGACCCACTCTAATGTACTTGTGTGATCCCTGGAAGGTCAGACCCACTCTAATGTACTTGTGTGATCCCTGGAAGGTCTGACCTACTCTAATGTACTTGTGTGATCCCTGGAAGGTCTGACCTACTCTAATGTACTTGTGAGATCCCTGGAAGGTCAGACCCACTCTAATACACTTGTGTGATCCCTGGAAGGTCAGACCCACTCTAATACACTTGTGTGATCCCTGGAAGGTCTGACCTACTCTAATGTACTTGTGTGATCCCTGGAAGGTCAGACCCACTCTAATGTACTTGTGTGATCCCTGGAAGGTCAGACCCACTCTAATGTACTTGTGTGATCCCTGGAAGGTCAGACCCACTCTAATACACTTGTGAGATCCCTGGAAGGTCAGACCCACTCTAATGTACTTGTGTGATCCCTGGAAGGTCTGACCTACTCTGGGATATTTGTGGGATCCCTGGAAGGTCAGACCTACTCTGGGATATTTGTGGGATCCCTGGAAGGTCTAACCTACTCTGGGATATTTGTGGAATCCCTGGAAAGTCTGACCTACTCTGGGATATTTGTGGGATCCCTGGAAGGTCTGACCTACTCTAATGTATTTGTGGGATCCCTGGAAGGTCTGACCTACTCTAATGTATTTGTGGGATCCCTGGAAGGTCAGACCTACTCTGAGGAATTTGTGGGATCCCTGGAAGGTCTGACCTATTCTGGGATATTTGTGGGATCCCTGGAAGGTCTGGCCTACTCTGGGATATTTGTGGAATCCCTGGAAAGTCTGACCTACTCTGGGATATTTGTGGGATCCCTGGAAGGTCTGACCTACTCTAATGTATTTGTGGGATCCCTGGAAGGTCAGACCTACTCTAATGTATTTGTGGGATCCCTGGAAGGTCAGACCTACTCTGAGGAATTTGTGGGATCCCTGGAAGGTCTGACCTACTCTGAGGAATTTGTGGGATCCCTGGAAGGTCTGGCCTACTCTGAGGAATTTGTGGGATCCCTGGAAGGTCTGACCTACTCTGAGGAATTTGTGGGATCCCTGGAAGGTCTGGCCTACTCTGGGATATTTGTGGGATCCCTGGAAGGTCTGACCTACTCTGGGATATTTGTGGGATCCCTGGAAGGTCTGGCCTACTCTGGGATATTTGTGGGATCCCTGGAAGGTCTGACCTACTCTGGGATATTTGTGGGATCCCTGGAAGGTCTGACCTACTCTGATCTCAAATCTTTCAGGGATTCCACAAATACATTATTTAATGCATTTTTCCTAAGAGAGAAGAATGTGATTTGAGGAATATTTTACTGCTATTTCTAACAGATAGCGCTACCACGTACAGGCTCACTCAATGATATATGCATTCTCAAGTGGTGGCGATGGTGTTGTTTGATGTTTCTAAGGTGGTGGTGGAGATGGTGGTGGTTGATGAGAGCGTGCAGGTGTTTTAATCATTCATGCCAGTGTGTGTGTTCTTGTGGCTGATGGTGTGTGTGTGTGTACTGGTGGCTGATGGTTTGTGTGTGTGTGTCTACTTGTGGCTGATGGTGTGTGTGTGTGTACTGGTGGCTGATGGTGTGTGTGTGTGTACTGTTTGCTGATGGTATGTGTGTGTGTGTGTACTGGTGGCTGATGGTGTGTGTACTTGTGGCTGATGGTGTGTGTGTGTACTGGTGGCTGATGGTGTGTGTGTGTGTATGTGTACTGGTGGCTGATGGTGTGTGTGTGTGTGTGTCTACTTGTGGCTGATGGTGTGTGTGTGTGTGTACTGGTCGCTGATGGTGTGTGTGTGTGTACTGTTTGCTGATGGTATGTGTGTGTGTGTGTACTGGTGGCTGATGGTGTGTGTGTGTGTGTGTACTTGTGGCTGATGGTGTGTGTGTACTGTTTGCTGATGGTGTGTGTGTGTGTACTGGTGGCTGATGGTGTGTGTGTGTGTGTGTGTGTGTACTGTTTGCTGATGGTGTGTGTGTGTGTACTAGTGGCTGATGGTGTGTGTGTGTGTGTGTGTACTGTTTGCTTATGGTATGTGTGTGTGTGTGTACTGGTGGCTGATGGTGTGTGTGTGTGTGTGTACTGGTGGCTGATGGTGTGTGTGTGTGTGTGTGTACTTGTGGCTGATGGTGTGTGTGTGTGTGTACTGGTGGTTGACGGTGTCTGTGTGTGTGTACTGTTTGCTGATGGTGTGTGTGTGTGTGTACTGGTGGCTGATGGTGTATGTGTGTGTGTGTACTGGTGGCTGATGGTGTGTGTGTGTATGCGTGTGTACTAGTGGTTGATGGTGTGTGTGCGTGTACTAGTGGTTGATGGTGTGTGTGTGTGTGTGTGTGTGTGTGTGTACTAGTGGTTGATGGTGTGTGTGTGTGTGTACTAGTGGTTGATGGTGTGTGTGTGTACTAGTGGTTGATGGTGTGTGTGTGTGTGTGTGTGTGTGTACTAGTGGTTGATGGTGTGTGTATTTGTGCGTGGGAGGATTGTTCATATATATTCCACCTACAAAATGTACACACACACTTACACTCACACATACATACACACACTCACACACTCTCTCTCTCACACATACACACACACACACACACACAACTTATGGAGTCAAGGAAGGAAACTCTCCAGGTCATTTGATCAGCTAAAAATAGCAGTGGAAGTGTGTGGCCTAGTGGTAAGTGTGTTAAACTTACGATCATGTTGTAGGTTCAAATCCTGGTTGCTCCGGTATACTCAGCAACAACTGGGGGTTTAACCCTGCGATGGACTGGAGTCCTGTCCAGGAGGAAATCTTGTACTCTCTGTCACTTCATGCCACGGAAACCAGGATAAGCACCGGCCTGATGAGCTTTCTAGCTTGAGACAGGGATTAGACATTTTTAGACTGATGGCTAATGGTGTGTGTGGGTGATAGATATATATCTACGGTGGTTAAAATTCCCGAGATCCATGGACGAGTTCTCTCCAGCGGTCTCTGTCCCTCATTATCGCTGCCATGTCCTGCGTCTCCAAGAGACCAGTGTCTGTCCTTAGTGCATCAACATATGTTAACCTTGGTCTTCCTCTTCCAGTGTGGGGAATGTGGAGTTACCTGCTCTGGCCTGGAGTAGTAGTACCTGTTAGGGCCCCATTTATGGGTTAAATAACTACCTTATTCAAGTGGTACCGGTAAGGTATTATCAGCCACTGAAAAGAACATGGAGAGTGTATTTAACAGCACTAGGGTTAGAGCCCCTAACTACACTGTCAAGGAGCAGTCTGGTCGTTATGACTCTGCTGACTTAGAGCCACAGGGTGATAGATATTCCACCTACAAAATATACACACACTCACACAACCTATGGAGTGAAGGAGGGAAACTCTCTAGGGTCGTCTGACCTGCTAAAAATAGCAACTAAATCTTCCCCCAAATCACACCTGCCACATTAAAAAATGTAACATGCTAAATGATGTCATTCTGGGTTCCCTACACAGGGGAAAATATATTGTATATTAACCTCTAAGAAATATCAGGTAATTCATACCTAGGTTTCACATAACACGTGGGAGTAATTTAGATCATCAAAAGAAGACAGTTAATGTTGTAACTATCTCATGACCATTGTGGTTATACCAGGTGAGGCAGGTGAGATAGGTGAGGCAGGTGAGACAGGGTTCAGTGGTGGGGCTTCATAGATAATGTCATTGGCTCTTTTGTTTTCTTAAAATTCAATACAGACTTGGTCTGTGAAGACCTGTCCTACCCTTGCTAGCAGATGATGATAACACATATATATAAATGTGGTTGGCGTTAGGAAAGGCATCCAGCCATAGAAACTTGAAACAGTTCTGTATGAGCAAGACACAGTCGCCTAACTCGACTTGCCTCTAATGGGACAACCTGTCTAACCCATGCTAGTGTGGAAAATGGAAGTTAAAGGATGATGACGATGATGATATATATATATTTGAAAGTAAGGTTTTTTTTAAATATCTCCCACACGGGTAAAAATATTGGAAAAAGAAATTGTAAATACAATTGGAGTCTTTAAAAAGGTTTATTTACAATAACTTATAACTTTACTGGTTTCACAATTTTCATGATTTTAAAAAATTAAAAGAGATGGAGAGATGTGTAACGTATATACCTATATTTATATATATATATATATATATACATATACGCGCGCACACACACACACATATATATATATATATATAAACGGAAAAAATGAAACGAAATTTCATTTCCCACTCTTAGTACGGCTGTTACTTAAATATAAGTATGTACACGTACATACATATATGTATACAGACGTACAGTAGTATGTATATATATATACATACATGCACACATATATATATGTACGTATGGATTCACCGAACATTTATTATAATGCTCGGTGTGTTTGTAAACAAACATCCCGTATTAAGCCGTAGTGTCTAGCAACCATCGTTGCTCGTTTGTTCAACACGCAGTCTAGTATTGCCTGTGTGAAGTGACCGAGTTTCTGCGCATGTGCGTTTGTACAGTTGTCCTTCCTGTTCCTATAACCATACACATCCCGAGCTGAAGATCCGCGAATGTGAAACAATTGTTCTCGGTATGGTGAACTAACTGTTGTGTAACCACTTCAAAAGAGAATTATTCATATATATATATATATATATATATAATTATATATATATAAATAATTACTTTGCCAGAAAAGGAAGGTTCAGTGCTCATGATGCTTTTCGGGTCCTCTGAGATTGATGGGAGAAAGAGTGAAAGACTTGGTCTGTTTGCAATAAAGTAGACACTACTAACCCTAACCCAAGGACCAAGTGGCTGTGTTAAACTGGATGATCAGTTAAGTCTACCATCTAAGAAACACAGTTTACAAGGAGAGCTGTATAGTTGGATCAAACCCCAAATCATTTGCGTTCCAAAGGACATTTCTTAACCACAGTCATGCCTGCTATTAAGATTATTTATAATGATTTCAAATTTAGGTGCAAGTCCAAAATATTGGGAGGTGGTAAGTTGGTTACATTGACTCCAGTGTGTTATTAGAACTTCATTTTATCGACCCTGTAATAATTGTTTCTACTTTAGGCACAAGGCCAGCAATTATCCCAGTGTATTACTGGTACTTTATTTTATCGACCCCGTAAGGATGAAAGGCAAAGTTAACCTCGGCGGGATTTGAACTCAGACCATAAAGGGCCGTAACTCTTTGCTGCAAAATAATAATGATTTATGATTTAGGCACAAGGCCAACAATTTGGGGGAGGGGAAAGTCAATTAAAATGACCCCAGTGCATTACGGGTACTTTATTTTGCTGACCGTGTAAGGATGAAAGGCAAAACTAACCATGGGGGGATTTGAACTCAGAATGTAAAAAACTGTAACTATTTGCCACAATGTATGTTGTCCGACACTCTACCGATTCTACCAGTCCACCACTTCTAATAATATTTATAATAAGAATGTAATTAAGAATGTAATTAATTAATACACTGAAGGAGGTTATAAATTAGTTTTTTGATGTTAAATTCATCATCAGAGTCCTGAAATAATTAGAAAAAGATCTGGACAGATTTTTAGCCAATTGTTATAACAACAGGGTCATGGTGGTGATGATGATGGTGGTGGTGGTTGTGGTGGTGGTGGTGGTGGTGGTGGTGGTGGTGGTGATGGTGGTTGTGGTGGTGATTGTGTTGTGATGGTGATGATGGAGGTAGTGGTGGTGGTGGTGGTGGTGGTGGTGGTGGTGGTGATGGTGGTTGTGGTGGTTGTGGTGATGATTGTGGTGGTTGTTGTTGTTGTGGTGGTGGTGGTGGTCATGGTGATGATGATGGTGGTGGAGGTGATGATGTTGGTGGTGGTGGTGCTAGTGGTGTTGTTTCTGGTGATGTTATTGGTGGTGTTGCTGGTAGTAGCAGTGGTGGCAGTGGTTGTAGTGGTGTTCTGTGGTAGTGGTGATAGTGGTGGTGCTGCTACTGCTGTTAGCTGTGGTTTTTGTGGTGGTGGTGATGATGGTGGTAGTGGTGGTTGTGGGTGATGCTGATGCTGCTACTGCTGGTGATGGTGATGGTGATGGTAGTAGTCTGTGATGGTGGAAGCAGTGATGAGAGTGGCAGTGATGATGATGATAGTGATGTAGATGTTAGTGATGTTGATATTGATGATGATGATGGTAGTGTTAGTAGTTTAACCCCAGGTCGACCCTGACCTGGGGTCTAATACATTACAACAATGATCTGATGGTTTGTTTGTTCCTCTATTCAGGTATCAGTTATATTACATTATCTAACAGATATTATTGGTTTTAAGGGCGGTGGATTGGCAGTATCGGTAAGGGTCGGACGCCATGCTTTGAAGCATAGAGTTACCTCCCTTTATGATCTGAGTTCAAATCCCGCCGAGGTTAACTTTGCCTTTCATCCTTATGGGGTCGATAAAATAAAGTACCAGTAATACACTGGAATAATTGCTGGCCTTGTGCCAAAAGTAGAAACAATTATTGGTTTTAAGGAAGGAGTGTATGATTTGGTTGAGTGACCACATAGAGGGTCTAGGTAGGTAGGTAGGTAGGTAGGTGGGTAGGTAGGTGGGTGGGTGGATGGGTAGGTGGGTAGGTAGGTAGGTGGGTAGGTATGTGGGTGGGTGGGTGGGTTGGTGGGTAGGTGGGGGTGTGGGTAGGTATGTAGGTGGGTGGGTGGTGGGTAGGTGGGTGGGTGGGTGGGTGGGTAGGTATGTAGGTGGTGGGGAGGGAGGGAGGGAGGTAGGTAGGTAGGTAGGTAGGTAGGGAGGTGGGTAGGTAGGTGGGTGGGTGGGTAGGTAGGTATGTAGGTAGGTATGTAGGTAGGTATGTAGGTAGGTAGGTAGGTAGGTAGGTAGGTGGGTAGGTAGGTAGGGAGGGAAGTAGGTAGGTAGGTAGGTGGGTGGGTGGGTAGGTGTGTGGGTAGGTAGGTGGGTGGGTAGGTAGGTAGGTATGTAGGTAGGTAGGTAGGTAGGTAGGTAGGTAGGTAGGGAGGGAGGTAGGTAGGTAGGGAGGTAGGTAGGTAGGTAGGTAGGTAGGTAGGTAGGTAGGTAGGTAGGTAGGTAATAGGTAGGTAGGGAGGGAGGGAGGGAGGGAGGTAGGTAGGTAGGGAGGTAGGTAGGTAGGTAGGTAGGTAGGTAGGTAGGGAGGGAGGTAGGTAGGTAGGGAGGGAGGTAGGTAGGTAGGTAGGTAGGTGGGTAGGTAGGTAGGGAGGGAAGTAGGTAGGTAGGTAGGTGGGTGGGTGGGTAGATGTGTGGGTAGGTAGGTGGGTAGGTAGGTAGGTATGTAGGTAGGTAGGTAGGTAGGTAGGGAGGGAGGTAGGTAGGTAGGGAGGTAGGTAGGTAGGTAGGTAGGTAGGTAGGTAGTAGGTAGGTGGGTAGGTAGGTAGGGAGGTAGGTAGGTAGGTAGGTAGGTAGGGAGTTGGGTAGGTAGGTAGGGAGGTAGGTAGGTAGGTAGGTAGGTAGGTAGGTAGGTGGGTGGGTAGAAGGTAGGTAGGGAGGTAGGTAGGTAGGGAGTTGGGTAGGTAGGTAGGGAGGTAGGTAGGTAGGTAGGTAGGTAGGTAGGTAGGTAGGTGGGTGGGTAGAAGGTAGGTAGGTAGGTAGGTAGATAGGTAATTTTCTTTTTATTTGCCATCAGGGCATCAAAAAGTGGGACAAGTACAATGGGGGCAGTTTACATGCAAAGGCGTCCACAATATGGAGGAGGCAATAACTAGATATAAAAGTATTAAAATAAAATAAAATATAACAACCCATCTTTCATAAAAACGGCTGGGGTGCAGCACCTCTCTCTCCATCCTGATCCTTCTTCCGAAATGATATCGGAAGAAACGGACCAGTTGTTGGCCAGAGAGAAAGGTGTCTGACCTCAGTCCTTTCAGACGCGTCCACCATACAACCTCTTTCGCCATGGCTATTACGCACAGAAACACCGCCTCTCCTTCGTCTTTGAAGAGGGGAGGCGGCTTGATCGTTACAATAGACTCGGTGGTCAACCGGATCGGTCCCACCCTTGACAGCAGTTGTTCGACATAGCCCCACAGATCGGCAATGCCCGAGCAGTGTACCAATGCGTGTGCAACGGTTTCCTCGTCGCACACGCATCTGGGACAGATCTTTTTCGATGGGTCCCTACCCGGGCGCCCGTGTCTGTAGAGCCTTTCTCGAATGGGCAGAGCCCCTCGGTAACACTGCCAGGCCAGGGACCTCTGGAAGTTATCCATGGGTCCCGGGCTGAATCTCCTACCGAACAGGTTGTCCAGTTCGTCTTCCTCCATGCCTAGGGCTTCTCCGAGGGCGTCGTCGCACCTGCTAACCACCAGCCCTCTATAGAATGACGAGGTGGATTCTCCACTGACAGCCGGGTCCGCCTGCCAGAGAGCCGTGAGCGCCTGGGCACACTCGGTGTGCCAGGTGCCCAGTTTTCTCGGTCTTTGCTTGACCCAAGATTGCAGCTCGGTGAGTGAGACGAGTCTGGGAAAGGCTCGCCTCATGAACGGGGCCCACACCGGTTGACCAGTGAGGAATACATGGAGGTGCCGTAGCCTTAATGCGTGTTTACGTATCATTAGCCACGGCATCCCCAGCCCTCCTTTCGAAGGGTGTTGACAGCAGATGGATCTCCTCACCATAGGAGCCCGCTTCTTCCAAAGGAATTGGAAGAGTGCGCGCTCCATTTTGGCAAGCGTTTCCCTTGCGCAAGGCACAACGGTCAGGCGGTAGTAGATGACGGACGCTATATAAGTGTTCGCCACCTCCGCCCGACCTTTCAGGGACAGTTTGCACTCGGCCCACTTCTGGGTCAGTGCAAACACCCTGTTCGTTACCTCACCCCAGTTCTTCTCCACCTGGAGGTCTGGTCCGAACCAGACCCCGAGCAACTTCACTGGGCCATCCGTCCAGCGCCCGACGACGCCATTGGAGGGCATCGATCTGCCCCTCCACGTGCCGAGTTGCAGACCGATCGACTTGTCCCGGTTCAGCTTAGACCCTGTAAACCTTTCGTACTCCTCTAGTAAGGTGCCGATCGCCCCGTTTTCCGAGGCCGCCGACACCATTACAGTTACGTCGTCGGCGTAGGCTGACACCGCTTTCCGCAATCCCGGTTCCAACGGGATGCCCTGCAACAACTCCAACTTCCGCAGCAGTGGCTCTAGAGTCATTACATACAGCAGGGAGGAGAGAGGGCACCCTTGTCGGATGGACCGCGCGATTTCGAACGGCTCCGAGAGGTAGCCGTTCACCTTGACCCTAGAGCAAATGCGGCTGCTGTGCATGGCATTGATCCAGCCCCTGAAAACGGGTCCGAAGCTTGCCGCCGCTAGCACCGCATCCAGGTAACCATGGTCGACCCTATCGAACGCCTTAAATTGATCCAAGTTGATCAGGGCCCCACCAAAGCCGTGTTCGTTCCCAACCCTCTCTATGATGTATCGCATGAGGTGGAGGTTGTCGTGGATGGACCTGGACGGGATAGCACATGTCTGCGCATCTCCCACCAGGTTGCCCACGACAAGCGCCAACCTCTTTGCTAGCACCTTGGCCAAAATCTGTAACTCTGTATTTAGCAGAGTTATGGGCCTGAAATTATTTATATCGTCCCCCTTGTTCTCGTCCTTCCTCACTAGCGTGACTACGCTCTTGGTCACAGCACAGGGAATTCTCCTGTTCTGTTGCCAGTTGCAGTAGACCGCCTCGAGGAGATCGGGGAACAAGTCCGGCATAGCTAGATACAGTTCGTATGGAAGACCATCGAGACCCGGGGATTTGCGTTTGCCGCATTGGCTCAGAACGTCCTCTATCTCAGCGGCTGAAATCGGCTCCTCGCAGGGCTTCGCCTCCCTGTCCGAGAGACGCGGCAGGCCGTCGAGGTATGGACCGAAGTCCACATCCCCAACCGGCTCCCCGCCCCTTCCGAACAATCCAGCAAAGTGCTTTTGAAAAGCCTCGCACATCTGCTTAGGTTCAAGGATCACCCGTCCATCCTGGTCTCGCAAAGACCGGATAGTGGATCTGCTCCCTCTTTTGGCTTCTGTCACGCGGGCCCAGCTAATAGCTTTGGTCCCCTAGAGCACGTATTTTGCTTCGGACGATGCAGCCTTCGTGTTTCGCGTCGAAGAACTGGCCCAGGGCCGTTCTCGACGCTAGCACTCTGGCCACGTCGCCGCTTCTAATTGCCTCTTCTACACTATCTACCAGCTCCCTTTCCTTCCTATTTCTATTTGAGGCTAACTCCTTACTAAATTCTATAGAGACTACTCTAATCTCTCTTTTGAGAGATCCCCACCACCTGCTGTTGACGATGGCGCCCGTCAACCGCTCCTTAACTAAAGTGCTAATCCGGTCCCTGTAAGCCTTACTTGCCGGTAAGGACAAGTTGAGCTCCAGTAACCGGATCCCTGTCTATGCGTTCTGTCAAGGTTGACCATGCAGCTCACTAACTTGTGGTCTGAATAGCCAACCATGCTCATTTTGGGACAACTTAAAAAGTCCTTATCCTTATTTCTAACTAAGAACCTATCTAGGTACGACCTAGATGATCCGCTGCGATTTACCCAAGTCCAGGTTGGCGCAGTCGGAAAAATCTAGTCGATATCTATCGGCCAGGTCAAATCAACCGATTAACCCTTTGCGGCTATTACACCCCTCTGTTACGGGACAGGCCCCTACGTAGTCCCAGCGTGCATCTGGGATACCATTCCAGTCCCCCACTAATAGCAAGGAGCGGGACGTCCCTAGAAAAGTCTCCAGACGATGGAAGAAGTCCGGCCGCATTGACCCGAAAGGGCCGTAGGCGGCTACCAACCTAAACGCTCCGCCTTCACCACTGCCAAGGTCCAGAACCACTAGTCGACCCTCCGGGTCCAAATGTACCGTCTGTGTTGCGAGACCTAGATGTTTTTGCAGCAGAACGACAACCCCACCCCCACCTCCGGGCTGACAGAGAGATGCGTGCATCTCAAAGTCATCAAAGGTGGGGGCCAGCTGTCGCACGTTGCTGATCCGGGCCTCGCAAATAACCATCACATCTATACGTTGTGACCTGAGGTCATTTAGAAGCATTGCTTGCTTCCAAGTTGAGCCCAGGCCACGCGCATTTAAACAGCCTACTCTTAGCATAGCCATGTTGGTGGTAAAGAGAAAAGGCACTTACCTCTCTGCGTCCCGGGTATCGGGCTGCACAATTTCCATGAGGTTGGGGGATGGGTTGTTGGGTGGGGTGGTGGTTTGTGGAAGTGTAGGGGCATCAGTGTGTTGTGTGGTTGGGGTGTTTGGAGTTGTGTGGGTGTTTGGGAGGGGGTGGGGTAGTTTTTTAGGAGGACGCGGTTAATGGGCCCGACGCAGGGGGGGACCCACGTCCTCTTTAAAGTTGTTTTTGAAAGTTTTATAAGTGTCCTGTGGGGACCTTAATGATTTTGAGGTGGGGGAATTCCCCTGCCTGTGTGAAGTTAGGCCCTTGGGTTTTTATTGTATTGTTGTTGTACACAATGTTTAACAGTTTTTTGTTTCTTGTGTTTATGTATGTGTATGCATGTTTTTGTTTTTGTGTGGTGTTTTTTGTTTGCTGTTGTTGTGAGCTCTTTTGTGTTGGTGTCAGTGTTATGTTTTGGGGAGGGGTTGTTTTCATTTGTGTGTCTGGGGTGTGTTTTCTTTTTTTTCTTTTGATTGTGTGGAAGTGCTCCTCCTCGTCTGACGACGAACTAGGGTCATCTTCCGCGTTGGAGGGGAGGGGTATATTTTCGGGTTGTGTTTGCGGTGCGGGTGTTTTGGAAATTGTTTTTTTTTTGAGTAGGGAGGATGGGTTGGACATTGTTTTGTTTTGGTTTGAGCTGTGGTTGTTGTTTTTGTAGTGGTAGTTGTAGTGATTGTGTTGGTTGTGCAGTTGTTGGTGGTGTAGGCAGGATTGGGGTTTTCTTATTAAATTGGGGACAGACAGCCCTCAGGTGACCTCTGGTTCCGCAGAGGTAACACGAGGGCCGCCTACCCTCAACGGTAATGTTGATGAAAGTTTGATCATCCAGTATGACGCGTTCAGGGATCTGGGCGATCCTTTCGGGCCTCATTTGAACTACAAGTTCGAGGCTCGTTCCACTGAACGCGTCACCCGATGCCTTTCCCATGGACACCAGCGTGTCATCATCCAGGTTCAGGAAACCTGTCAAAACCCACCATATGTCCATAATTGGCAGGATGGTGTGGATTTTTATTTTTTGTGTTCTTCTACCCATGTACGTAGGGTAGAAGGTGTATGCGGTGGATGTGATTGGTTTGATGGACAGTTTCACTGCTGTGTCCCTGTCCTTCATGAGAATGGATAGACTCCCGTAGAGTCTATCCTTCTGAATGAAGGTGATGTCCTTCATGACGTCTTTTAAAACCAGCTCTATCTCACTCTGTGATGGTTGAGCTGGTTTTTTGCTTTTATTTGAGATTGTCCTAAACATGACAGTGTTTAGGAGTCTCTGGTTTTTTAGTTCGGGGGGGGGGGGGGGGGATCTTGAATGAACCATTTTCCCCGAACACTATATATTTTTTGGCATCTGCCAATAGCTCCTTCGCTTTGGTTATATCTACTGGCAGATAGTCGAGGGTTTTCCTTGCCGTCTGGGCGAAGGAGACCCTTTCCCTGCTTGTGTTGCTGTTGTAGTTGGTGGTATTGTTGCTATCATTGTTGTTGTTATCACAGTTATTGGTCTTGTTGTTGTTGTTATTGTTATTGGTGTTGTTTTCGTCCGTCGCATTGTTGTTGTTGTTGCTGGTGCCGCTGGTTCTTTGGTTTGTTGCCATGGCAACGTCAAGTTGTCGGTCAGCAGGAGGAGAAAATCCTTCCTCTGGCTGACCTTTGTTTTTGACCTCTGCTACTATGACAGTGGCAGGGGGAAGCTGTAAATTTATCTTCCCCTTTCCTCCTTCGAATTTTGGTGAAGAAGCTTCAGCCATTTAAAAAAATGTTAACTTTTCAGCAAGAAAAAAACTTTTTTTTGTTTAACTATTTCGCCTAAAGGCGTAGAATATTTTGAGAGACTGACCAGATCAAAGTTTGACCTGGCAGTCCCTCTACAAAATGGTACAAAAATTAAAGTTTACAGACAAGAATTTCTATAGAAATTTAAACAGAACTTACTCAGCAAGTTATACGCGTGTGTCCATCCCAGAGACAGACAGATAGATAGATAGGTAGGTAATTAGGGTGGTAGGTAGGTAGGTAGGTAGGTAGGTAGGTAGGTAGGTAGGTAGGTAGGTAGGTAGGTAGGTAGGTAGGTAGGTAGGTAGGTAACTTTCTTTTTATTTGCCACCAGGGCGTCAAAGAGTGGGACAAGTACAATGGGGGGAGTTTACATAAAAAGGCGTCCTCAATAAGAAGGAGGCAATAACAAAATATAAAAAATATAAGATATAAAATAGAACAAAAATAAATTAAATAACAAAATCCTCAATAGGGAGGAGGCGCCTTGGGGGGTCGCACACACCTCCGAAAAAGTGTGCAACCCTTCTCCTCAGGAGCACAGAGAGAGGGTTCTCCCTTGATCTTTCATCTTTCTCACCAAAAACGTGAGGTGTTCAGGATTGCTAGACAATGTGTCAAGGAATCCGTGATATTGTTGGGGAGAAGTGTATCCGTAATGATAATGGTGTACTTGCTCTCACTGATACTGATAAGAAGATAGCCTGGAAGTGTCACTATTAGAGACTATTAAATGAGGAGAATAAATGGGACAAAGATAGTCTGCCCCAAATCGATCCAATAGAAGGACCAGCTGTGCAAATTAAAGGTAGTATAATAAGTAAGGCATTCAAAGATATGAAGACAGGCAAGTAATACAGAATGGGGTCATACCAAAAGACTGGCATAGCAGCATATTCATTAACTGCTACAAGGGTAAAGGGGATGCTCTAGATAGGGGAAACTATAGAGGCATTAAGTTAGTTGACCAGGTCATGAAGGTCACAGAAAGCGCAACTAATCAGCGAGCGAATTGATCTAGATGAAATGCAGTTTGGATTTGTATCAGGTAAAAGTACCACAGACGCTCTTTTCCTTGTAAGACAACTACAGGAGAAATACCTAGCTAAAAGTAAACCGCTCTACTTAGCTTTTGTAGACCTGGAGAAAGCCTGTGAAAGAGTCCCCTGCTCCATTATCCGGTGGGCTCTTAGAAAACTAGGTGTAGATGAATGGCTTGTGAGAGCTATTCAAGCTATGTATAAAGAAACAGTCAGTAAGGTTAGAATTAACAATGAATATTGTGAAGAATTTAGTGTAAAAGTTGGTGTTCATCAAGGCTCTGTCCTTAGCCCCCTCCTATTTATTATTGTCTTTCAGGCTATAACAGAGGAGTTCAAGATCGGCTGCCCATGGGAACTCCTATACGCAGATGATTTAACGCTCATAGCTGAATCAAAGGCTGAACAAGAGAAGAAATTCCAAACATGGAAGCATGGCCTAGAATCAAAAGGCCTTAAAGTTAACTTGTCTAAGACTAAAGTTCTAGTTTGTAGAAAGGAAAATAGGGCACTGGTGCTCTCAGGGAAATAGCCATGCTCAGTGTGTAGGAAAGGAGTAGGCAGAAATTCCATTTTATGTCCCAAATGCAAAGTATGGGTACATAAAAGATGTAGTGGGATCACAGCTAAACTATCTAAGAACGTAGACTTTATATGTGGTCGATGCTCAGGTGCAATAAGTAGCAAGTGTTCACAGGATACTAGCTCCTTCTATTGCCTAGATGGTTCTATAGAAATAGTGGACACTTTCCGTTACCTGGGTGACAAAATCAGCAGTGGTGGAGGGTGCTCTGAAAGTACAGTAGCCAGAGTCAGAACGGGATGGAAAAAGTTCAGAGAGCTTATACCGCTGTTGGCCACAAAAGGTTTCTCTCTAAAGATGAAAGGCAGAATGTATGATGCCTGTATACGAACAGCAATGCTACATGGCAGTGAGACTTGGGCATTACGTGCAGAGGACCTGCGCAGAATGGAAAGGAATGAAGCATGCATGCTCTGTTGGATGTGTAATAGTAATATTACACAAAGCATAAACGAACTAAGCATAATGAATTAAGCATAAATGAACTAAGTGAGAAATTAGGAATAAGAGGGACTAGATGCTGTTTACTTGAAAGAAGACTGGTATGGCCACGTGATGCGCATGAAAGACGACAGCTGTTTAAAAAAGTCCAGGGCGATCAAAATTGATGGTAGTTACGGAGTAGGTAGAACCAGAAAAACCTGGGACGATCTGATAAATTCCAACCTTACACACTTGCACTTTGGGGCTACACAGTAATACAGAAGACTTCCCTATGTACAAAGCAAAACCTACAAATATACACCCCAATCCACTACCCCTACCCTATCCTCCCACTCCCACCAACACAACTCTTTCTCTGTATATTTGGTACCACAACATCCAGTCCAAATAAATGAGATAATGAGATCGAGATCGTGTAGGTGTCACAACAAAAAAAAACACAGTCCACGCTGTAATGTGGTCGTGTAGGTAACACGGTAAAAAGTTCCCAGTTCCACACTGTAAATGTAGTTGGTGTTAGGAAGGGCATCCAGCCGTAGAAAACCTGCCAGATAGTCCTATATGAGCGAGACACGGTTACCCGACCAACCTTGCCTCAAGTGGGACAACTCTCGTCTAACCCATGCTAGCATGGAAGATGGACGTTAAACGAAGATGATGATGATGATGATGATGAAAGAGAGAGAGAGAGAGAGAGATAGGTAGATAGATATATTTCTTTATTTGCCACAAGGGCGCACAAGAAAAGGGGACAATACAAAGACACATGCCGAGGATTTTACATACAGTCGTGTAAAAAATATAAAACAAACAAAAAATTTATAACAATCGAAATCCCCAATAGGGGTGAAGCGCCACAAATGGGTTGTTTAATAAATACCCCATCGATAGCACAACCCTCAACTTCAGGAGCGTGTTGTGCAAGCGCTCCCTTCTTCGTTTTGCTCTCTTCTTTAACCTACAGGCTTATAAACAGAGAAGGCCCAATAACTCGGGCCATTTTCACTTCATTCATCCACCTTTCAGTAAATTTACTGGGGTGCAGTGCCTCTCTCTCCACTCTCATTCTCCTTCTAAAGTGATACTTAAAGATAGATAGATAGATAAAGAGAGAGGGAGAGTGAGAGAGAGAGAGATGGGGAGATAAAGGGGGGAGAGAGAAGGAGGGAGAGAGCGGGGGAGACATCTTTCCCTTCATTTTTTCTTTTTCATTTTCAGTCATGAGTAGAGATAAAATTTCACACACATACACACACATGTACACAGATGTACCTACACATAGACACACACATACACACACACATACACACACATGTACACAGATGTACACACACATATACACACATACACACACACATGTACACAGATGTACACACACATGTACACACATACACACACACATACACGCACATGTACACATATGTACACACACATACACACAGATGTACACAGATGTACACACATGTACATACACACATATACACACACATACATCTGTGTGGCTGTATTTGTAACCAAGGCAACCATCATTACACAGCCATAATATTGATGCACCACAAACGTGCATGTTTGTCTGGTCACGGTGTACTAACGCATTGCACATTGTGGTGGTGGTGGTGGTGGTGGTGGTGGTGGTGGTGGTGGTGGTGGTGGTGGTGAGGATGATGATGGTGATGGTGTTGTTGGGGGGGGGGGGGTGATGATGGTGATGGTGTTGTTGGTGGTGGGGGTGGTGATGATGGTGATGGTGGTGTTGGTGGAGATGGTGATGGTGTTGGTGGTGGGGGTGGTGATGATAGTGATGATGGTGTTGGTGTTGTTGGTGGGGATGGTCATGGTGTTGTTGGTGGTGGGGGTGGTGATGATAGTGATGATGGTGTTGGTGGGTATGGTGATGATGGTGATGATGGTGATGGTGTTGTTGGTGAGGGTGGTGGGGGTGGTGATGATGGTGATGGTGTTGGTGGTGGTGGTGGTGGTGGGTGATGATGGTGATGGTGTTGTTTGTGGAGGTGGGGGGTGGGGATTTAGGGATGGTGATGGTGTTGGTGGTGGTGGTGATGGGGGTGGTGATGATGGTGACGGTGTTGTTGGTGGGGTGGTGATGATGGTGATGGTGTTGGTGGTGATGATGGTGATGATGGTGATGGTGTTGTTGGTGGGGTGGTGATGATGGTGATGGTGTTGGTGGTGGTGATGGGGGTGGTGATGATGGTGACGGTGTTGTTGGTGGGGTGGTGATGATGGTAATGATGATAATGATGGTAATGATGGTGACGATGGTGATGGAATCTATGTGAACTAAACAGGTTACATACTAGCAATGACGTTTATCTCACATAAATTAACATAATTTTTACAGCAGAAAGTTGTTTGGATAGTTTTTATATGTTTGTATATATATATATATATATATATATATATATATATATGCACACATACACACATACATACATACATATATATATATATGTTTATATATACATACATATATATGAAACAATTGTTAATACTGTAAATAAAACCCTTTTTGTACAGCCGACCATGTTATTCTTCACTCTTTCACTATTATTACTCCAAGAATAACCTACATAGGAATTCCCGGGAACTCCACCTAACTATGGAAACCTCTTGTTGAGCCAAACAACGCCGTACGTTAAAACTATCCACAATACAGAGTACTCACAACCTCTAACTGGATTACCTATAACGATAATTTGTTATCTCATATACATATATATATATATCCACACACACACATACATACATATATATATATGTTTATATACATACATACATATATATCAAAATCCTGTGGTACTCCACTGGCCTGACCACTAGTATAGCTAAGCTTTTCTTTAGGGCCTTAGACAAATGCTTGCCTAGATCACACAGATACTATAAAATATTCCGTAGGAATACCACCAAGTTGTCCTACTCAACAACCAGTAACATAGCTCAGAATATAGCTAAGATGAATTATAGTAGACTTAGGACAGCCCTAGGGGGATGGGACATGGCAGAACTAATGGCAGCTCTATGGATGAACGGACTCATACACGTGAGGCGAGTCGGATCACCCTAACCCCTGGAAACTTGCCCATAGAGCAGACAAGAATTGAGACCCGACCCCAGAGGTACCGTGGTTCCTCTGGAACTACCCAGGTCGATAACAGAAAATTTAATTGCAGGAACACCGCCACTTGCCATATGGCTGGGAAATGCCTCACCAAAAACATAGTCTACGACTGTAAGGTCTCCACTTTAGATAGAACCTTCAGGTATGTTGGGGAAAGTGTCACTGAATCTAAGGATAGATGGTATAATCACTGCCATACCTTTAATAGATTAGATAAAAAAAAATAGCACGGCGCTTTCTGAATTAGTCTGGAAGCTTAAACAACAGAATATAGAGCACTCCTTATCTTGGTCCATAATTTGCTCAGCCCAGCCATATAACGGCAGCACTGGCGTCTGTAATTTACGTATAGCTCAAACCTTTAATATTATTAGAGGCAGCCCCCTATTAATCAATAGGAGAGCGGATTTTTTCAGCAACTGCCAACATAGAACCTCGAAAACCTTCCGCAGGATTTTTGGAAAGTAACCTACCACTAACTCCTCCCTCTCTACCTTAGCCATAGAGTTCTCTCAATTAGCCATAAACAGACAATCACACACTCAGGTAGTTAGACAGCTAAGATCGTTTGCGCACTTACAAACGGTACTCGGCCTGTCTCCACAGAGTTCTCACAGCTGAGTGTACATTAGAATACCTAGTTAGTAAATAGTTAGAATGATTACACACTCAGATAAGACTGATTACGCGCATTCACCATTACTTTAGGATACCCTAACCATTGAGTTCTCTCGGTTAGGATATAACTAGACGTATTACACACTCAGTTAAGACCGATTACGCTCTCTATACATAACTCTACACACAGTACCCGGTTTCTTTAGACACAGAGTTCCCACAGTTATGACTGGTCACGTTCCTATCGATTGAACACTACACTAGGTTTTGATCCGTGATCATCTAACCATGGAGTGCTCACGGTTACAGATTGGACAATAATACTTACACACCATTATAGGGCCTACATACATCCTATGGGTTTTGCTATTCTTTGTTATTTTATTTTACTTTTTGTGTTGGATAACACACCTCCACCAATCAAACACCTATCTTAAAAGCCCAAGGGCCCATATGACGGGAAATCGCACATACTGACACCTTAACCCAAATACCCAACCCTACACAAAGCCCCTTGGTGGCCTACATAGCGGTTGCTTGCACACACAGATTTGAGGACTCAGATTCTCAATGGGACAACGGCACATTCTGAGTTCGATATGAGTTGACTACTTGCTCTTCACATGGATGTGTATATACCTAAACATACACTTTTTTGGATGATACGAATGTGTATATACCATAACATACACTATTTGGAGATACGGATGTTACAATTCAATCAATACACGTATAGCAGAACATTGAACTGAACTTACTTGCGTGTGTATAGGGTTGCAGTTGACCCAATTTTTCCAATTTACATCGTTAAATTGAGATTTGACCAATATAACATTTGTTGTTTTGTAAACTAACTTTCGGTGAATACTATGTTTCTTTGACCTCGCGTCGGTGTGTGTGAGTGTGTGTGTACCCACCCACATTAACTGTGACCGACTGTAATTCTACAGATTTGATTGATGTCCAGCGTCTTTTACAGCTAATGGGAGATAGAGACTTGATAGTTTTATGACCCTAACTGAAGACGAGAGCAGTCGCCGTGTTTTGACTACTTGATCTTCATATGAGGGACTAAACTCTGTAAGTGAACATCGTTAATTTTCTCCCTCATATGAAGGATTTGAAGACAATTCATTTTCACCTGACGAGATCAGTGATAATCGATCATGGCTACACAATCGATCCATCTCTTATTGAAACATGTGTCGTGATTAAAATGATTGGAAATGTATACCATGCCTTCGGATCTTTATTTTGATACAAATACTCCGTTTTACATCATCTAACTGTTCCCATAAATGGAATTGGAGATATACAAAAGCGTGGAGAACTTAATATGGCTAACAAAAATTTATTGGACCGTTTGACACAACCAATAATACACCTTACTATATAGCAACTACATACATATATATATGTATGTTTATATATATATATATATATATATATATATATATATATATATATATATATATATATATATATATCAAGAGCGTGAAACTAATAAACCTTTGTTCGTACTGCCTCTCTGTTTTGTTGCCGTTCCATTTTTCACTATATATATATATATATATATATATATATACACACATACATACATACATAATGTTTATATACATACATATATATATATAGAGATAAATAGGTAAATAGATAGATAGATAGATAGATAGAGAAAGAGAGGTGGGGAGAGCGATAGCTTCTACAGGACTAGAACTATTTCATTCAAAAGAAAGAATCCTGATGATTTCTTTTGAAAGAAACAGTTCTGGACCTGTAGAAGCTATTTGTTATTAAACTTGATAGTAACAGTCTACTAATCATCATCATCATGTATTGAGTACCTTACTGTGGTTACCCCGATTGAACCTGGGACTCACACACACACACATATAAACTTAAGAAAATTAACAAATGGCAAGTCAATAAACAAAAATTAAATGAAAAGCAATTTTTGAAGGGAACCTGAAACAAACGAAGGACACGGACTTGGGCAGTTTTGACCCAAACCAATGGTACTGCTGTCTATCCAGGGTCATAGCATCTGACATAAACCAAATGCTCTCCATATACATACATACATACATACATATCTATATATATATGTGTATGACAGCTCACACCTATGTAGGTTTAGCTAGCCTCCGCTAAGGTATATCTCGTTGGAGGTGTCTTGGGTAATTTAATGATAGGGACCCCAGTCCCTATCATCTCATTTCTACAGCTGAGTAAACTGGAGCAACGTGAAATGAAGTGTCTTGCTCAAGGAAACAACGCATCATTCGGTCTGAGAATTGAACTCACAACCTTTCGATTGCAAGCCCAATGCTCTAACCACTAAGCCATGTGCCTTCACATATATATATATGTATATATATATTGGAAAATTTGCATATGTATCTGTATGTCTCTTGGGTGAAAAGGAGGTCATATAAGTGTTCATTCATTAATAAATTGCTCCGAAGAATCCAAACCTCGGTTTGGAGGAAACAGTTGTAAGCATAAACATGTTTTGAACAGTTCTTTGATTCTTATATTTCATATATATATACATATATATATATATATATGGTGTCAGAGTGTGAGATAACTGTTCATCAAATATACAATATATTTCCTAGTATCTTTTTTCAGGCTATGCTACTGGTTCTATAATAAAATAGAATTGGGAATTGCTTGCCTTAAGGAATACACCTACAACAACAATGTTTGAAATTACTCATTTGTGACGAAATCTATTAATGAAAATGAGAAATTGGAGATAAAATACAGGGTATTTTATTGTGGCTTTCAAACAACTGCTGCACAAGAGATAATGACTATGAAGAGATGTGAGTAGCTGTGATCCAATGTGATTAGTTGGTCAGTTGTATATATATGTAAGGCTGGAAATAATTACTAGTAATCATAACCAGATATAGAGCAGAGATTACGAGGAAGTACGCTCCACTGTCTCCAAGGTGGACAAGTCCATTATTAGTCTATTTAACTACATTTCTGAGAAGACATACAACAAAATTGCATACTTTTGACAACTACCTAGTGTTTTACAGACCAACTCATAAATACATACATACACACATATACATATATACACACACATACATACACATACATACACATACATACACATCTACACATAGATACACACACATATACACACATAGACACACACATACATACACATATACACACACATAGACACACACATACATACACATATATACACACACATACACACACATATGTACACATACACACATACACACACACACACACACACATACATATATTTACATTGAGAAGTTTAGCAGTGTCTGTCTGACTGACTGTCTGCAGGGGACATGACAATTTGATATCTGAATGAACTGTGTAGTCATATGTTTGTGATAGTAGTAGTAGTAGTAGTAGTAGTAGTAGTAGTAGTAGTAGTAGTAGTGGTAGTGGTAGTAGTGCTACTAGTGCTAGTAATAGTAGTAGTGGTGGTAGTAGTAGTAGTAGTAGTAGTAGTAGTAGTAGTAGTAGTAGTAGTAGTAGTAGTAGTAGTAGTAGTAGTAGTAGTGCTAGTAATAGTAGTAGTAATATTAGTAGTAGTAGCAGTAGCAGCAGCAGTAATAGTAGTAGTAGTAGTAGTTGTAGTAGCAGCAGCAGCAACAGCAGCAGCAGCAGTAGTAGTAGTAGTAGTAGTAGTAGTAGTAGTAGTAGTAGTAGTTGTAGTAGCAGCAGCAGCAACAGCAGCAGCAGCAGTAGTAGTAGTAGTAGCAGCAGCACAGCAGTAGTAACAGCAGCAGCAGTGGAAGCCATGCCAAAATATAGAATATGTAAGCAAGATATGTTTCTCTGACCCATCTAATCTTAAACCATGCCATGATATAATGCACCAAGTACACCCTATAATGTGTGTATTGGTGGCCTCCCTTTACACGACACCACCACCTCCCTTCATCCCTACCTATCACTCCCCACTCACATCTCAAGAGAATGATCCTCCATCTTTTTATTCACCTCCAATCAGACCCCTCCATCTTGTCCTTCCATCCTTCCCTTTCTTTAACCCTTTACCATTTACATTACTCTATATATACTATTGTATTGTCACAGTAAAGGCTTTACCTCACATAATATCTCTCATAACATTTACATTACTCTATATATACTATTGTATTGTCACAGTAAAGGCTTTACCTCACATAATATCTCTCATAACATTTACATTACTCTATATATACTATTGTATTTTTACAGTAAAGGCTTTACCTCACATAATATCTCTCATATCATTTACATTACTCTATATATACTATTGTATTGTCACAGTAAAGGCTTTACCTCACATAATATCTCTCATAACATTTACATTACTCTATATATACTATTGTATTTTCACAGTAAAGGCTTTACCTCACATAATATCTCTCATAACATTTACATTACTCTATATATACTATTGTATTGTCACAGTAAAGGCTTTACCTCACATAATATCTCTCATAACATTTACATTACTCTATATATACTATTGTATTGTCACAGTAAAGGCTTTACCTCACATAATATCTCACATAACATTTACATTACTCTATATATACTATTGTATTGTCACAGTAAAGACTTTACCTCACATAATATCTCATATAACATTTACATTACTCTATATATACTATTGTATTGTCACAGTAAAGGCTTTACCTCACATAATATCTCTCATAACATTTACATAACTCTATATATACTATTGTATTGTCACAGTAAAGGCTTTACCTCACATAATATCTCTCATAACATTTACATTACTCTATATATACTATTGTATTTTCACAGTAAAGGCTTTACCTCACATAATATCTCTCATAACATTTACATTACTCTATATATACTATTGTATTGTCACAGTAAAGGCTTTACCTCACATAATATCTCTCATAACATTTACATTACTCTATATATACTATTGTATTGTCACAGTAAAGGCTTTACCTCACATAATATCTCTCATAACATTTACATTACTCTATATATACTATTGTATTGTCACAGTAAAGGCATTACCTCACATAATATCTCACATAACATTTACATTACTCTATATATACTCTATATTACTCTATATTACTCTATATAAACCTGTAGCGAGGTAAGAATCCCAGAATTTGTCAACGCTCAAAAATGGTGAGACCTCGTTCCTGCGAATTATAATGTAAATGCCATTTTTCTGATCTCTCTCCAGCCTATCGGTTCATTCATTCATATTTATTCTATTCTATAATTCTGTCTGGATGTTTCTAAATAATCTTCTTGTATTTTTAACTATATTTTCAACTACCCCACTTTGCAAACTACCCCATACTCCTCCCTCCCGCCCCCAATCTCCACCTTATTATTTGGACCAATCACAAGTCAACAGCCTATGCTATCACTTCTGGCTGCTTTTCGATATGATGGATGGACTAAGGAATTTCTGGAGAGTCTGAAGAATCTGGACACTCGATGACAATGCCAAAGATAACGACAAATTCACCCCATGCTGCCGGACGAAAGGGCAAGTCCCCCTCCTCTTTGTTTCGGCCGCGGATGGCCAACATAACCCCAACCCCATCCCCCTCACCCATCCCTGCACCCCATCCTCCAAACACAATTCAAAACTTCAGAGTTGGTACCATAAATGTAGGCACCTTAAAAGGCCGCTCTAAAGAGGTTGTAGAAATGCTTGAACATAAGGAGGTTGATGTTTGCTGTATCCAAGAGACCAGGTGGAGGGGCGGGTCTGCTAGATTCATTATGGGTAAAAAACGTTGCTATAAGCTCTTCTGGGTGGGAAATGACAATGGGATAGGTGGGGTAGGAATCATGTTAGCAGAAAAATGGGTGGATAAGATAATAGATGTAAATAGAGTAAATGACAGAATAATTAAAATAAGACTTGTTCTAAATAGAACTACTGTGACAGTAATATCGGCATACGCGCCCCAATCCGGACTGCCTGGCGCTATAAAAGACAGATTCTATGAGACACTGATGCTCACTACCTCCCAAATAACCGACAGTGACTATATAATTATTGCTGGCGACCTAAATGGCCACGTTGGTCAACATTGTGACAGCTATGACGGAATCCACGGAGGCTATGGGTTTGGTACTAGAAATGAGGAAAGCTCCAGAATCCTGGAATTCTGTGATGCAAATAACCTAACTATCTGTAACACTAACTTCAAAAAACGTGACAATCACTTGATCACCTACAGATCGGGGGAACATACCAGCCAGGTAGATTATATCCTTACCAGAGGACGTGACAGAGTGTCTGTTGTAAACACAAAATCCTTCCCCCATGAAGAATGCACCTCCCAACATAGACTGCTAATTAGCGACCTCATAGTCAGGACGAGACGTACTAGACAACAGAAGAGGACTATCCTCAGGAGAAAAATATGGAAGTTAAAGGACCCCACAGCCAGAAATAAATGTCAAAGCATGTTACTTGATGCTTTCGACAGTAAGGAAGAGCAATTAGAGTCAGATAATATAGAGGAACAGTGGGAATTCCTGAAAGCAAACCTGCTGACGGCGGCAGACGAAGTCTGTGGCTGGAGCAGGCCTGTAGGTAGGAGGAGAGTAACATGGTGGTGGAACAGTAAGGTGGAGGAGTCAATTAAGGCCAAAAAGCAGGCTTGGAAAGTATGGCGGGATGGGGGAAGTAGAGAAGACTATCAAGTGGCCAGGAGGGAAGCTAGGAGACAAGTGTACTTTGCAAGAAGAGAAGCAGAGGAAAGAAAGTTCAAGCATGTTCTACAACGTGAGGACCAAAAACGTGAGGTGTTCAGAATTGCTAGGCAATGTGTCAAGGAAAACCGTGATATTGTCGGGGAGAAGTGTGTACTTAATGATGATGGTGTACTTGCCATGACTGACGCTGATAAGAAGGTAGCTTGGAAGTGTCACTACGAAAGGCTTCTAAATGAGAATAAATGGGAGAAAGACAGTCTCCCCCACATCGACCCAATAGAGGGACCGGCAGTGTTAGTCGAAGGTAGTATAATAAGTAAGGCAATCAAAGATATGAAGATGGGTAAGGCGGCTGGGCCTTCGGAAATAGTTGCTGAGATGCTGAAAGCCTCTGGAACGGTGGGACACACCATGGTCACCCGGATAGTAAACCAAGTCATACAGAATGGGGTTGTTCCAAAGGACTGGCGTAGCAGCATCATCATTAACTGTTACAAGGGTAAAGGAGATGCCCTAGATAGGAGTAACTATAGAGGCATTAAATTAATCGACCAGGTCATGAAGGTCACGGAAAAAGTTATAGCGCAACTAATCAGAGAGAGAATTGATCTAGATGAAATGCAGTTCGGTTTTGTGTCAGGCAAAAGTACCACAGACGCTCTTTTCATTGTACGACAACTACAGGAGAAGTACCTAGCTAAAAGTAAACCCATATACTTAGCTTTTGTTGACTTGGAGAAAGCCTTTGACAGAGTCCCCCGTTCCATTATCTGGTGGGCTCTTAGAAAACTAGGTGTTGACGAATGGCTTGTGAGAGCTATACAAGCCATGTATAAAGAAACAGTCAGCAAGGTTAGAATTAACAACGAATATAGTGAAGAGTTTAGTGTAAAAGTTGGTGTACATCAGGGCTCTGTTCTTAGCCCCCTACTATTTATTATTGCCCTTCAGGCTATAACAGTGGAGTTCAAGACCGGCTGCCCATGGGAACTCCTATACGCAGATGATCTAACGCTCATAGCTGAATCAATGGCCGAGCTAGAGAAGAAATTCCAAACATGGAAGCATGGCCTAGAATCAAAAGGGCTTAAAATTAACCTGGCTAAGACTAAAGTTCTAGTTTGTAGGAAAGAAAATAAGGCGACGGTCCCTTCCGGGAAATGGCCATGCTCAGTGTGTAGGAAAGGCGTAGGTAGAAATTCCATTTTATGTCCCAAATGCAAAGTATGGGTGCATAAAAGATGTAGTGGGATCACAGGTAAGCTAACTAAGAACATAGATTTTACATGTGGCCGGTGCTCTGGTGCAATAAGTAGCAGCAAGTGCCCACAAAATACTAGCTCTTTCAATTGCGCAGAGAGTTCTATAGAAATCGTGGACAGCTTCCGTTACCTGGGTGACAAAATCAGCAGTGGGGGAGGGTGGTCTGAAAGTACAGTAGCTAGAGTCAGAACTGGATGGAAAAAGTTCAGAGAGCTTATACCACTATTAGCCACTAAAGGGTTCTCCTTAAAAATGAAAGGCAGGTTGTATGATGCCTGCATACGAACAGCAATGTTGCATGGCAGTGAGACCTGGGCATTGTGTGCAGAGGATATACGCAGACTAGAGAGGAACGAAGCTTGCATGCTCTGCTGGATGTGTAATAGTAACATACGTGAACGGCAAAGCATAAGCGAACTAAGGAAAAAATTAGAAATAAGAGGGATCAGATGTTGTTTACTCGAGAGAAGGCTGCGTTGGTATGGTCACGTGATGCGCATGAAAGACGACAGCTGTATAACAAAGTGCAGGGCAATAAAGATAGACGGTAGCTACGGAGTAGGCAGACCCAGAAAAACCTGGGACGAGCTGATAAATTCCGACCTCACACACTTACCCCTCTCCAAGACAATGTCACTGGACCGAGACCTTTGGCGGTACTCAGTAATAGAGAAGACCCGCCTTACCTAAATACAAAGTAAAACCTACTACAGTCAGTAGGCATCTCTAACAAAATACACCCCCGTTCCACCCCCCCCACCCCATTCACCCCGCCCCTTTCAATGTAAAGTTATGTTGGTGCCACAACATCCAGGCCGAAACAAATGAGATCGTGTAGGTGTCACGACAAAAAAACACACAGTCCACGCTGTAATGTGGCCGTGTAGCCAACACAGTAAAAACCTCCCAGCCCCACACTGTAAATGTGGTTGGTGTTAAGAAGGGCATCCAGCTGTAGAAAACCCGCCAGACAGTCCACGCTGTAATGTGGCCGTGTAGGCAACACGGTAAAAACCTCCCAGCCCCACACTGTAAATGTGGTTGGTGTTAGGAAGGGCATCCAGCTGTAGAAAACCCGCCAGACAGTCCTATGCGAGCAAGACAATCACTCTTGCCTCAAGTGGGAAAACCCCCGTCCAAACCCATGCAAGCGTGGAACACGGACGTTAAATGATGATGATGATGATGATACTATTGTATTTTCACAGTAAAGGCTTTACCTCACATAATATCTCACATAATATTGAATCAATGAGATTTTCATATTATTTATTTTAAGAACAATACCTTAACATTAGTATGAGTGGCTAGTTATGGCTCGTTAGAACAGAAAGAGGTAAGAGAATTCTGGCTGGATTTGGCCGGTTTGAATGCTAAAGGGTTAAGTGTGCATGGAACATTAGAAACCTTCTTGTCTGCAGTTCCCTTCATCACTAACTCCTCTCCCAGGTCTCACACATACTCTTGACCCTGCTACAATACTTGCCAACACTACTATCTACATTGGACCCAATGGCCACTCCTTATAAATTAGGGATATTTCCTGCTGCACCTTCATGAACCACAACTACAGGCCCTACTGCATGGTTTATGAGGCCACCTACATCAGCCAAACTGGTCATTGACTGGTAGAGAGATTTGCCAAGCATCTTTGATACATCCAGCTCAACTACTAGTCTCTAGTCATCTAACATTTCCACTCTGCTGGCCATTCCACACCCACCTCACCGTTTTTGGCCACACTACACTCACAGAATCTCCTGACTCCCACCTCTGAGTGGATGTGTGAGAAATTTCTTCTCCTCAACTCAACACAGAATACAGCTTTTTAGATACTGCCTCCTCTTTTCTGATGAAAGTCTAACATCTGATACGTTGAGACATTCCTTTTCTTTTTCCAACAAGAGGGAAATTAATAAAAGTTTGCGTAAATGTATCTGTGGTTGTTTTTTTAAAAATCTTGATACACACTCACACACACATAAATATATGTATAAACATGCAAACATATGAAACCACTTTGGTTGTGGTCAGGATCTTATTTCTCTCTCTCTCTCTCTCTCTCTCTCTCTCTCTCTCTCTCTCTCTCTCTCTCTCTCTCTCTATATATATATATATATATATATATATATATATATATATATATATATATATATATATATATATATATATATATATATATATATATATATATATATATATATATATATATATTTATACATACACACACATATATATATATATAGTATTAAGGATACTATTTATGGTTATGTATATACTAAAACTTTTTATAGTTATATATATTTTAAACCCTAAACAATGAAAGACAGTAATTTATTACTGCCTTATTACCAGTAAGATAAATAGCTCAATGTAATAACATCTGTTGTTCTACAGAGCAGTTATAAAGAAATTACATGAATCAAAGTTCTGTTCAAACCATTTATTAGCTTACAATTGTTTCGTCCAAACCGAGGTTTGGAGTCTTCGGATCAATTTTTCAATGATTGTTTACATACATGACCTCCATTCCAACACAAGAGACATACAGAAACATATGTATATATTGATGCACAGTGGGGTGACATCCATTATAATATTTTAGCATGGCAATTTATATTCAAAAATTAAAAGATTGCATACACTAACTACTTCAAACTATCCTCTTGCATTATCTTCGTAAACTGCCGATGTTGTATTTTAACTTTAATTTTGTTTTAATTTTCTTTTAATATGATTTTATTTTTTGAATATAAATTGCCATGCTAAAATATTATAATGGATGTCAACCCACTGTGCATCGATATATACATATGTTTCTGTATGTCTCTTGTGTTGGAAAGGAGATCATGTATGTAAACAATCATTGAAAAATTGCTCCGAAGACTTCAAACTGCGGTTTGGACGAAACAATTGTAAGCTAATAAATGGTTTGAACAGAACTTTGATTCATGTGATTTATATATATATATATATATATATATATACAATATATTTAGAAACACACAGATACATGCGGACACACACATATACATGAATGCATCCACACCCAACCGTGAGTTAATGGTGCCAACCTTACCGATGTTGCTCAATGAATGACTGGGACAGACCAATCCGGTTGAATTAGACTGAACCAGTATCAGAGTTAAAAATACATTATGAAGAGAGAAGAAACATTTAGATAT